>MDKI01271726.1:0-84158 GCA_005239505.1 Nicotiana paniculata
CAGTCCGATCTCGGCCCCATTGGCTAAGCCATCTCCTTTGGGAAATCAACCATGTTCATGATTTCATCCGCAATACCATTGTTTTATTACATGGATTCTGATCTTGGTCGATCGGCTGCCATCTTAGTTGAGACAACAACCATATTCACAATTTCATAATTTTTCCCATCTTTTCACTATATTAGCACGAGAGACCCCAATTATAAAGTTATTCTTGGCGCTTGTCCGTGTTTCATGATTCAAGTTCTTTTCAACATTCCAACATTATTATTATCATCAATAATAGCACGTTCTTCATTCAAGATTTTTGATTTCATATGTGAGAGATATAGAATCTACGACACATAGAGGCTTTTCACGCAATTTGGCATAAAGTCTTTAATCGAATTTGACTTGAAGTGAAGGCATTTTTAACAAATATTCTAAGTTACATTTCCTCAAATGATGAGATAACATGTTGAAAGCATGAGAATACATATTACACATTAATTTTTAGAGCAATCACAATCGGGTAGCAATTTCAAGGTCGATAAATTTGGGACTTACTTCGGTTTCATGAATACCATGGGATTCAATTATAAGAAGAGGGGATTTAGCCAACATACCTCAATTGAGCTTCATAAAACTCTAAGATGTTCCGGAACATTAGCAACTTCAATCTATTTTGGCAATATAGAAAAATTGAACAAAAAATTAGGAAAACGATAATAATTCTAGCTCACTTGAGTATTCTATCAAACACTATGTGTGTAATAAGGTTTCATGGCCCTTTTTATGAAATACTACACCAACCCACACCCCATTATTTTCTATCTTTAACTCATAACGTCCCCACATACCTTAGGAACACATGCAAGCAAGATAAGCAATCTCATCCCCATGAATTACCTTACTAATGGCCCATTCTAGTTACATTTTGAAATTAAGTGTTTGGGGGATAGAATCTTACCTCTTAAAAAGAAGACCTAGGTGCCTCTCTTGATAGTATTCAATATTTTAACAAAGGAGTGAAGATAAATTCGGTGAAGATCACTTCCTCCCTCTAATACTCTCTTTCTCACTCTAAAGATATCAGAAAATAAGTGCAAAATGGTCTAAGGTAGGTGTTTTAACGGAATAGGGCCAGGTTTAAAAACCCTCAAAATAAAGATCCGGAATAGGTTCTATGGTCGCATATGCAACTGCATAATGATTATCCGGTCCGTGAAAGGTGGCCTTGGGAAATGGATTGTTCTGGTTCACTCTGCGGCCATTATGCGGCCCACAGACCTATTATGTGGTCGCATAATGCCCTGCAAAACCTCTCTCTGCAAAAATTCAAGGTTGGATATGTGACAAATGTGAGGTCCGCGAAATAGTTATGTGGACGCCTAATTGACCGCGGAATTTACCTCAAAATTTCCCAAAAAAGCTGCTCCACTATGCGGCCATTATGCGGCCCGCAGAGTGATTATGCAGCTGCATAATGGGCCGCAGAAATGCCTACTTCTGGAAAAATAGTTCCTTCAACTCCTCAGGGCACTATAACCTCAACACCTACTTTGGCATCACAGAATCTGGGTTTTTAGGAAAAAAATTTACGGGGCCTTACCCACATCTCAAACCAAGAATAGGCCACCCTCTTCAGGCAGTTGGAGGTAAACTGCACTCCCCCTATCCCTGTAGCATGCATAAGTCTGAGGGTCTTCTGCATCTCATCGGTGAAATCCTGGGGATCCTCCTCGAGTTCAGTACCAGTGAACACCGGAAGGTCTAGCTGAAGAAACCTATTAACCCTGGAACTAATAGTCCTTTGCTGAGTAGAAGACGTGGGGGAAACATTCAACCTCTAGGCCTGGGAATCCAATATTTGGGCCAGCATCTGTATGGCTTCCCAAATATCCTCATTAGAAACATCGGGAACGGGAGTTTGGGCTAGAGGTTGAACTGGAATATCGGTTGGAGGATTCGTCGCACCCTCATCAGGTGTAGGAGTTGGTGCAGCCTGAGCAAGAAGAGTAGAACCAGGCGGGGTAGTAACTGGGGGAATATCCTCACCCCTCGGGTGTTCATCCGCATCATTAATGATAAGACAAACTGCCACTCTAGGGGTAACATCGGCTCCTTGGCCAGTTCTCGCCCTCTTCTGAGGTGTCATTTATTGAAAGTTAGAGAAATGCACGAGTGAAAGGGGAACAATCTTAAAATCATCTTTGTCGCACAATCAAGAACGTCAAGGAAGGGTATTTTTCCTAAATGTCCAAGCAGCCTCCTAATTATAGATGTGGTTGAAACACACCGATAAGAATGACTCTAGTAGACACAACTCCGGGACATCCTAGGACACTTTAAAAGCTTAGGCTCTCATACCAAGTTTATCATGCCCCGAACTTGGGGAGTGTGACCGGCGCTCAACCAAGTTAATCTAGGCAAGCAAGATTGTAAAATACCTTCTAACTGGACATACTCATTAATAACAATAATATCCGATTTATTAATCAAGCATGGCGGAGGATAAAGTAACAACAACACTAATTCATTATCAATAGTTATATCATTTATGAGTTTCCAAAATACATAGTTTTTCATGGTTTAATGTGCAACGTGTGATACAAATTACAACATTACTAGTTTAAATTTCCCCACACAAACATACCACCCACGCTATGTCTACGGAGACTATACTAGATACAAAAGGGTACGGTGATAGTGCCGGCAACAAGGCTCCGCTATACGTCAAAACATCCTAATACAAACAAAACAAAAGAGGTACAACCCCGGAATGAGATGGGGCTCACTAGGTCAGCTGGGAAGATTAAGTACCGTTATCATAGGTCAGTATCCTCCGCTGTGGAACCACCTGCGTCCATTAGAGATGCAGTGCCCCTGCAAAAAGGGACGCTAGTACATGTCGAATAGTACTAGTATGAAAACCAAACACCTAATCATGAACTTGTAATTATAGCATAAATATGATGAATAAGGGTGAAAATAGAATAGCATATATATATGTTAAAGTGAAAGAAGATTTATCAAGAGCTGTCCATATCAATAATAAATTTTAAGACAAGAACCACTATAACCATCTTTACACAAAGTGGCCCCGCCGCCTCACCCCAATGTATGCGGGTGGAGGTGCACCACAATACAAATACTTACTCAAAGTGGCCCTAACGCCTCACCCCAATATGTGCGGGTGGGGGTGTAACAACAATACCAATACCTACACAAATCAACCCTGTCGCCTCACCCCTATATGTGCGTGTGGAGGTGTAACAACAATACCAATTTCCACACAAAGCGACCCTGCCGCCTCACCCCAATATGTGCGGGTTGAGATGTAACAACAATATCAATTACAATCTCTACACAACTTGGATAATAATTTTGATATGTAAGACGATTTGGAATTATATCATGTAGGTACACAATCCGTGGTTAGAACATACCCTTAATAAAAAAACACAACATAATAAGAGCACTTGATCACAAATCAAACATATAATTTGTCTCAAAGCTTGTTCGAAATAATCGACTTATAGTGAGCATATTAGAATTTACAAAGGTGATGTGGAGTTCAATTCTTGAAGAATAATTTATCCATCATACCTCGTTTTAAGCTTTCTTTGATTCACTACACTATTACGAAATCCTAGCAACTTTGGTCTATTTAGAGATATAGCAAAATTGAACATAAATTAGGAAGGAGTTCATGATTCTACCTCCTTTTAGCATTATATCAAACACTAGGTGGAAATTGTGATCTCAAGGTCCTCCTATGGTTGATTTTCCTATTTCATTAGCCAAATTTCACCCAACTGAGCTCAACAATCATCCCAGAACCCTAGATAGCACATGCATTCTTAATGAACCACTCTCACACCTAAAAATTGTTTGGCTTGTCACATATTTTAAGTTAAATCTTACCTTTTGGTTGAAGACCTTGTCAGTCACCCCAGAGAAATCTTCAAGGTTTGAGAAATGAATGATGAACAAATGACTTAGAATTCATCTTCTCACTCTAGAACGCCTTCCTCTCTCTCTAGAATATAGCATTTTCTTTTTAGAATCACCCCTAATATTGTTTTATGGAAAGGGGGTCAGGTTATAAAAACCAAAAACTAAAGCTCCAAAACGGGACCTGCGGTCGCATAATGCTTATGCGGTCCATGAAATAACCCTATGAACCTGGGCTAGTCTGCCCCACTCTACGGTCGTTATACGGTCCGCATACATGTTCTGCGGTCGCAATAATGCGCCGTAGAACCTTCCTCCGCAAAATTACAAAGTTGGATCTATGATTAGAGTGTGGCCCATGAAATCATTTCACGTTTGCATAATGGGCCGCGAAATGACACCAAAAAATGGCCTAACTGACTGCCTCACTCTGCGACCATTTTGCAGGTCGTAAAATGATTATGCAGCCGCATAATGGGCCGCTAAAATGCTCTATCCTGCCAAACGTTTCCTTTAAATACCGAGCGCATTGTTCAACCCAAAAATTCTAAACCCAAAAGGTCCCTACCTCGGCACCACAGAACCCCGAGTTTTAGGAAAAAATTTATGGGTCCTTAAACACCCCCTCCCCATTATTTCTTTTAATGCTTTACATGATATTTTTGTTTCTTTATATGTAAATATATGTATATGCGCACAAGTTTATTGTAGGTATCTTTCCTTAGCCTCGTCACTACCTCGTCGGGGTTAGGCTCGAAACTTACTGAGTACATTGGGTCGGTTCTACTCATACTACACATTTGCACTTCTTGGAATGTTTTTGACGTCGGTATCAACGGAGTTCCGAGAGGCAGTTAGCAGATATCTGTCAGTGATTTGAGGTTAAGTTGCATCCCTTTCATAGACTAAAGTCACTTTCCTATATCTACCATACTATTTCCATTTTATTTTTTACAATCTGGTATTTCTTTTGAAGTCGTGTATTCATCGAGATCTAGACGCACATGTAGGGTGGTATATATTATGCCATTGACTACTTATCAAACATTTATTGCTTTTTTCTATTTTGTATCATCTGTTGTGTTGGGTTGGCTGGTATTCAGTGTTAGGCGCCATCACAGCCCCGCTATTAGGATTTCAAGTTGTGACAAGTTGGTGTTTGACCTCTAGGCTTCACATTCCTTGCGAGCCATGAGCAAGCTTAGTATAATCTGGAGGATCGGTACAGAGATGCTTGTACATATCTTCTAGAGGCTATAAGTCTTTAAGAAATGTAACTTCATTCTTACTCTGTCATGTGACTTTATTTTATCTTTGAAGTTTGAATCGTTCAATTATTTTGTTCTCACAGATGGTGAGGACACGCACAACATCCATAACTGACTAGGAGTCTGAGCCCCAAATTGCAACCACTACGAGGGTGAGGGTCGGGTCGAGGTAGAGTTAGAGGCTGAGGCTGAGCTCATGCTAGAGCATGCACAGCAATGCCTATTGCGGAGTCTTAGCTTGAGCAAGAAGAGGATAGTCCTATTCAGATTGCGCCTGTTGGACCAACCTCAGGTTCTAGAGGGGTTCATTTGCTAACCGGTACCTCAGAAAGCTCTAGTGCGCTTGGTGGGCCTTATGGAGAGTACGGACCGGGCCGGTCTGATATTTATGGCACCCACAATTTCTCAGGCTGGGGTGGAACCCAGACTCCCAATACTCACACCCTAGAGCAGATGGTTCTCGGATATCAAACTTTGGTAGTTCTAGTAGTTGGAGTATTTCAGCCTGTCGTTGCTACACAGCCTAGCAAGGGACCCACTATGTCGTCTAAGGACCTGAAGCGGTTGGATAAGTTCACCAATCTATTCCCTAATCGATTTGGTTTTACGCCTTCCGAGGACACCTAGGATTTCCTGGACTGTTTCCATAAGGTGTTGTGCAACATGGGCATAGTAGAATCCAATGAAGACAACTTCCCAATATTTCAGCTGCGTGGCTCCACCAAGAGGTGGTGGTAAGAGTATATTTGAGGAAGACCAACAAGTTCAACTCCACTCAAATGGGATTAATTCTTAAAACTATTCTTGGAGTAGCTCATCGCTAACTATAAGAGAGGACTACCACATCCATCTTGAGCGCCTCTACCAAGGTAGCATGATTCTTACCTTGTATGAGACCATATTTACAAACTTATCTCGCCATGCAGTTTTCTTGAACCCTACTAAGAGGGAGACAAACTAGAGGCGAGGGTCATCCAAACCAAGTTGGTTTTCAGTCCATTAGAGGTAGAGGCAATCTAGGTAGAATCCATTCAAGCGATGGAAGTTAGAGTGGTGGGGCTCATCCCCATTTCTGTGCATTTCCAGCTAGACCTAAGGTGAAGGCATCTTATTTAGTCATCACAGGTATTATTCGGGTTTGCCATTAAGATTCCTCATTTTTATTTTATTCGGGTTCTTCTTATTCACATGTGTCATCCTATATTGCTTCATATCTAGATATGCCTCGTGATTCTTAGAGTGCCCCTATTATTTTTCTAGGCATATTGGAGATTATATTATGGTAGATCATGTTTATCGCTCGTGTGTGGTCTCTATCAGAGGTTATGCGACTAGGGTAGACCATCTGTTACACACTGTAGTAGTCTTTGATGTGATTTTTAGTATGGACTGGTTGTTCTTTTTCCCATATCACTATATTATGTATTTTCATGCTAAGACCGTGAGGCGATGCAGGGATTGACAAGATTAGAGTGGAAATGTTCATTAAGTCATGTTCCAAGATGGGTGGTGTGTTATCAGAAGGCACACCGGATGTTGGAGAATGGATGCTTAGCATACTTAGCCTTATGTTCGTTAAGTCATGTTCCATGAGAGATGTTAGTGTTGATACTCCTATTGTTGAGTCATTTATGGTAGTGAGAGACTTTCCAGAAATGTTCACAGCAAACCTACCGGGCATGCTGCCAGATGGGGATATTGATTTTAGTATTTACTTTCTGTTGGGCCCTCAGCCCATATCTATTCCACCATATCACATGGAACCTGTGGAGTTGAAAGAATTAAAGGAACAACTTCATCAGTTGCTTGATAAGGGTTTCATCAGACCGGGTGCCTCGCCGTGGGTTACTCCAGTTCTGTTTGTGAAGAAGAAAGATTGTTGTATGAGGATGTGTATTGACTAGTGGCAGCTAAACAAGGTCAAAGTCAATAATAAATACCCACTACCGCATATTGATGATTTGTTTGATCAACTTCAGGGTGCTAAGGTGTTCTCAAAGATTGACTTGAGATCGAGATATCATCAGTTGAAGATCCATGCTTCAAACATTCTGAATACGGCTTTCAGGACCCGTTATGGCCACTATGAGTTTTTGGTGATGTCTTTTGGGTTGACGAATGCGCAACCTTTATGCACTTGTTGAACAGCGTGTTCCAGGCATATCTTGATTCCTTTATAATCATATTCATTATCGACATATTGGTGTATTCTCACAGTCGGGTGGACCATGAGCATAACTTTAAGATCGTGCTCTAGATTGTGCAGGGGAATAAGCTATATGCTAAATTTTCCAAGTGCGAGCTTTGGCTTGATTCAGTTGCATTCTTGGTCCACGTGGTGTCCAATGAGCGGATTGAGGTGGATCCGAGGAATATTGAGGCAGTTTGGAGTTGTCCTAGATCTTCTACCTGGGTAAAAGATGGGAAAGTCAAGACTTAGCTCATTTTACACTATTTTTCAACCCTAAACACTCTAGAGGTGATTTTTGAAGAGGATTTTCTTCCAAAATTTAAGCAACTGTAAATAGTTTTTAATCAATTTTAATTACTTCTCCACAAATTTAACATCAAATCTCTGAATTCCATAGTAGAAATTACGGACTTTGGGTAGAATTTAGTAATTTTGTGAAATTGAGATTTAGACCTTGAATTGAGGTCAGATTTCAAAACAAATCACATAATCAGGGTCTGGGGTGAATGGATAATCGGGAAAAAATTTTGACCAGGCAAGCCTAGGGTTGATGTTTGTTACTTTTTTAAAAATGATCAAAATTTAATCTTTTCATTCGTGAGTAGTTCCTAAAGCTTATTTTGAATAGTTTGACCGATAATGGGATTGATTCAGTTGGTTTGGGTTCTTGCTCGAAAGGCAAAGGTGTGATTGATTGTTGATTGATTGAGGTGTGAGGTAAGTATCTTGGTAAATATGGACTTGAGGGAATTAGGTCTTGTTGGTCTATTTGCTTCGTGAATTATGTAAGGGATGGCGTATATCCAAGGTAACGAGTTATATGCGTTGTCATGTATTAAAGCATGGGGATGGAAATTGTCTTATTGTACCTTGTTGTTTCATTTACATTCCTTCCATGTCTTAGTTAGACTGTTGCTCTATAATAGGTTGCTTCCATGTTTATTGTTAATTTAAAGTTATAGTGATGTTGGAAGTTGAAATTCGCTTCCACATTGCTTGATATTTTGGGTTATTATTGTTGTTCTTTGAGGAAGAGTAAAAAGCACGAATGGTGTTATCATGCCTTATTTGCATATGGTTATCATTGATTGAGTGAATGTGAGTATTAAAGCAGGAAGAGTGAAGTCGTTCACTTGATTGCTTTATTATCATCACTTGGTGATGAGAGTAGAAGCACGAAGGGCGATGCCTTGCAATTGTATTTATATTATATGGTTACAAAGAGAGTAAAATCACGAAGGGTGATTCCATGTAATTTGATGATTTAATTGCTTTTACTTGATACATGAATTGCGAGTTCAACGTGACCGTTATGTGGCTTATTTCAAAAAGAGACATACTTTGAAATTATTTAATTATTGTTGCAGTTGTTTCCCCTTTTATACGCTCCCACCCCATTATTGATTTTAATGATTTACTTGTTATTTTCATTGCGTTATATATATACATATATTTGCACTGGTTTTTAGCTGGTGTCTTGTCTTAGCCTAGCCACTACCTCGTCGGAACTAGGCTTGACACTTACTGAATATATTGGGTCGGTTGTATTCATACTACACTTCTTCACTTCTTGTGAAGATTTTGACATTGGTACCAGCGGAGTTCCGAGAGGCACTTAGCGGATACTAGTAAGTGATTTGAGGTAGAGTTGCATTTCGTTCGCAGTTCGTAGGCGCTGGGTAACTTTCCTATACCTATCATATTGTTTCCATTTTATTTCAGACAATGTTGTATATCTTTTGAAACCTTATATTTAGTTTGGTGTAGGTGCTCATGCACTTATGACACCATATCTTAGGGTGGTTTATGTTATTCTACTGACCATTTATTAGACATTTATTGTGTTTCTCTATTTTGTATCATTTGTTGTGTTTGCTTGCCTGTCATTCGGTGTTAGGTGCCATAACGGCCCCCCGGTTGAGATTTCGACCGTGACATAAAGTCGTATGAGCCTAATGAAATCTTTCCAAATCGCATAGCCAATCATAATAAGACACGTGTCTCGAGCATTAAATGGAAGGGACACATGTCTCTTCACTTTTGATATGTATCATAATGATCTTGGGAAGAGGCGGCAAAATATTCCCGCTATTAATTATCTCTCCACTTGCCGAATATTCAGTTGAGACTACTACTCAGAAAGTGAGGAGACTATTTGTAATGGTAAAAAATAAACGCACAACATGGACCAATAATTTTTATGGCAGTTGGCATGGGAGTCAACGCAATAAAGGAGAATGATGTGCATAGAAGATATGAATAACACCTACAAGATCTTCTATGAAGATACCGTGCATGTTAGCTAAAAAGATAAAGTAGGTATGGTGCCGATAATTAAGGTCATTGCTAGCCACATAGATGGAAATATTATTAATAGCCACAAATATGGAAAGAAATAAAATGCATCCCTAATTGTGCGTGATTGGCTATTATTACTTCAACTGTTACAAATCACCCACGTAATGGGTAATTAATGTAATAAATACTAGTAACGTACAAGATAACTAAATAAGGCAAGCGGTTATGAGTTATACCATTATATAAATCCCATTTTCATATATATTATCCCCATCGAGAAAACTACAAAGTTATATTATCAATTGCCAATATTCTTATTATTTTCTATTATTAGAAGATCTAATTTTTTTTCCTATTCGAAGAAAGCGGAAATCATCAATAACAATTATGTTTCCTTATCCTCTCAATCTTATTTTCTATTATTTTTATTGTTTTATATTTTGGAAATTGAAGTAAAATTGGTTGTTAGAAATCCAAATTATTCCTTATTTCATTTGACCACAAAATCATTTTTTTAGGTTAAACACATTGTATTATCCATATGCAGGGATGAAAGGAACCCAGATCTTAGTCTTTATCCAATCGTGTCAAAATGTCGTAATTTGATGGCCCTCATTTTAGCACATTACACATATTGATTAAGATCATCAGACATCTAATTTTTAATTTACTTTCAAATTAATGTAAAGGTTTGAGCCTTAATGAGATATCTTCCTCTGCAATTAATATCAATAGCGACACCTTTATAAGGAATTTATACCTCTAACTTTCCCAATAACTGACAATTTGAATGAATTAAGTCAAGAAGTGTAGCGAAACAAGACAATGAGAAATGTTTTATGCACTTAGTTTTTTTCGGTTGTCTGTCTTTGTTTGACACGGAAAATCAGGTATGCCCGATTTCATGGGCGCGAGCCTGATCACTAAATACAATGCTCGAATATGGAAGTATGCGATGAATACCGAGGCCAAGTATGACCAACCCCGAGATAATGCCGTTATGGGTTCGTAACATAAAGAGCAAGATTCCCGCAATGACCCAAAGATCAAGGCATAAATTCCGGAACGTATTTGTACGAATTCGTACCAGGCGGTTACAAAGTCATCCATTTAGATTCCTTACTAAAAACAGAAATGTACCTTATTAGGACTCCGCTATTATATAAAGGGGAGCTCATTCATTTGTAAGGGCATTAATTATTGGAAAAAGAATATAGAATCTTACTTTCTCGCGCATTAATCATCAGAATTGTCTCTTAACTTTATTGTCCTCACTAATTTACTGTTCTTATTGGCATACCTCGAGGCCATTATAGCTTCAGTTCATTCAATTTACTTTTTAAATTCGTATGTGTGTTTTCTTGGTTATCAGTTAGTATTGGATAGAATCACGTATCTTTACGACTACAAAATAAATTTAATTGTTACTCGGATTTCATGGGTAAACAGTTTGGCGCCCACCGTGGGGCTAAGTATAATAGTTATTGTTTCAGTACCGACTCTAATAAAAGACGTTATTTTCACACTTGTTCTTGTCAAGAAATTTTATTTTCAGGTTAAAACATGTCAAACTCACAAAACGCACTCATACACAACGATAATGGTCTTGGATTTAATGGGGAAAACGATAATGTGGTTACTCCGGAAGCCGGTGCACAATCGCATAACCCTGAGGCAGTGCCGATTTCAGAACCGGTCAGTGTTAGTTCGCACATTTCCTTGAATGCAGACTTTGGCACATACCTCGGAGGAAGTGTGCATAATGAAGTCCGATCTGGTGGACAAGGAACACATGGTGTAGGAGCGAGGTGTTAGCCTCCAGATAATATTCGAGATGCTACAAGCTCAGTAGGTTTTTATTGCTCAGTTACAAAGTCAACACAAAAATCCGAGTGTGGTTGAATCAGAAAGCACTCGTTGTACCGAGGTGGTGTCAAAAAGGTCGAACAGTAACGGACCAGGTTCTTACCCTACTGTATACGGTCGAAATCGAACGAGTCCGATTTTGAAGTCTCTGTTATGGTGAGCCCAATCTCGAAAGGCTCGAAGTAAAGTTCAAACCTTCTCTCATAACACATACCTCGAGAGAGCACATCGAATGCCTGACATGGTCTACCTCGAAGTAGTACAAAATGAGTGACAGTCAAGAAAAAACGGAAATTTCTCGAGGGCATATAGGTCAAGGCGTAAATCTCAGGATTGGTTCGTACAAATCAGTACAAGGAAGTTATATAGCTGTACCAGTAGTATATTTTTCTGTAAATAGAAATGATTTTTCCCCTCCTATATAAAGGGGACTCCAATCATTTGTAAAGATCATCATTCACTGCCACAAAACATTATACTCTAATTTTCTCGTTTATTGTGCTCAAGATTATTCTTCAACTTTATTTTTCTTGATTTATTGTTCATACTTCATTACTACTACAGACCTCGAGACCCCGAGGCTATTGAGCTCAAGGCCCCCATTCCTTTGACAACACTGGTTTGGTTATCATCATCTTCTTATTGACACCTAATATTTCTTGCTTATTTACTAATATTGAAATAAATCACATATTTTTAGAACCACAAATCAAATATAATTGTTAACACCAATTTTCGAGGTAAATAGTTTGGCGCCTACCGTGGGGCTAAAGATAATAGTGATTATTTTGGAGCTAATTTTCTGATAACACATGTTTATTCTTCTCACTTTTTCTTGTCCAAAGAGTCTTTGATTTCAGGTTAAAATATGTATAACTCAGCAAACCTACCTGGAAACGACGGTCTCGATTTCTATGAATAAACAGTGCAACAGAACCAGGGGCCGGTGTTCCACCGCTAAACCCTAGGGTAACACCAGCACCGAACCCCGGCGATGTAGGTTCACACATTGCTTTGCACGTCCATTTGGGTACTGATATTGAAGGAAGTGTATGCGGAGGGGACCAACCTGACGCACAAGGGGCACCGGCTCGAGAAGAAAGAGAAGTTAGTCTACAAGTAATTTTCGAGATGTTACAAGCACAACAAGTGGCTATCGCTTAGTTACAGAGTCAGCCAAAGACTCTGAGGGAGCAGGTAACAATGGGACGGGAGCTTACTCCACCATTATTAAAATACTCTAGGAACTCACCAAGAGGATTGAGTCAGGAGAAAAAAAGATATAGGACAACGATAAGAAAGTGGAAACCTACAACTCGAGGCTCGACCAGATCCCTGGAGCACCACCGGTATTGAAGGGACCGGATTCAAAGAAGTGTGCAGAAACCATTCCCACCTAGTGCAGCCCCGAAGCCCATTCCGAAAAAGTTTAAGATGCCCGAAATCCCAAAATATAATGGGACCACAGATCCCAACGAGCATATGAACACATATACTTGTACAATAAAAGGAAATGATTTGAAGGACGACGAGATTGAGTCTGTCCTACTGAAGAAATTGGGAGAAACCTTGTCCAAGGGGGCCATGATCTGGTATCATAACCTGTCCCCGAACTCAGTAGATTTGTTTCCCATGTTGGCATACTCATCTGTAAAGGCACATGCTGGTGCCATAAAGGTTGCAACGAAGAAGTCAAAATCAAGCAAAGAGAGAACGAGATGTTGAAGCAGTTCGTCTCCCCTTTACAGTTAGAGCGAATGGAATTACCACCAGTATCTGATGACTGGGTTGTACATTACTTCACATAGGGACTGAATGATCAAAGCTCGATAGCTTTAAGGCAGCTGAAGCAAAACTTGATCAAGTATCCTGCCATAACTTGGGCGGATGTGCACAACAGGTATGAGTTGAAAATTAGGGTCAAGGACGACTAGTTGGGAGCCCCCTCCGACTCAATTTATCCAAGCAGGCTAGCATCGAAGGAACAAAGACATGCGGAAAGGCAGCCAAGGCTGAACAAGGAAAGATATCATCCGTACGTCGAATATTGAAGAAACACTGCGAGGCGTAACATACCTCGAAATGACTGAAGAGCGGATAATGGAAAAATTTCCCCGGGACTCAAGAGCAAGATTGGGTTTGACAGACATTCAGGACTGATTGAAGCACCCCGATTGTCAGAATACAACTTCAACATCGATGCCTCGGACATCGTATCAGCCATCGGCAAGATTAGAGATACTAGATGGCCCAAGCCCATACAGACAGATCATTCTCAAAGGAACCCCAACATAATGTGAAAGTATCATGGTACTCATGGTCATAGGACCGAGGACTTCAAAAAACATCGAGAGGAGGTAGCTCGATTGTTCAACGAGGGGTACTTTCAAGAATTTCTCAACGACCGGGCAAAGAACCATTTTTGAGACAGAGAGATGCAAACAGGAAGAATGAACCACAAGACCCTTAACATGTCATCCACATGATCATCGGAGGAGTCGACGTCCCAGAGGGACCCATATTCAAACAAACAAAAATATCCATCACAAGGGAGAAGACGACTCGGGACTACATACCCAAGGACACCCTTAATTTCAGCGAGGAAGACATCGAGGCCTTTTCTCAGCCTCATAATGATGCACTGGTAATTTCTATCCTTTCAAATAAATTTCTTTTTAAACGTGTGCTCATGGATCCAGGTAGTTAGGCTAATATAATCAGGTCGAGGGTCATGGAGCAGCTAGGGCTGCTCGACCAAATCATCTTCCCAGTCAATGTAGCCGGAACTATATAAGACACCAAGTTTCATGTCATCGAAGGTGACATGAGATATAATTCTCTACTTGGAAGTAAATGGATCCATAGCATGAGGTCATTGCCATCAACTATTCATAAAATGATGAAGTTCCCGACAAAGTATGGCATAAAGACAGTATACGGAGAGCAGCATGCAGCTTAGGAGATTTTTGCAGTGCACGAATTGACACCGGTATCGACACCATCTACCTCGGAGAAGTCAATAGACAAACAGGTAGCCAAATAGCAATCACAACCCATACCCTCGGTTGAGCCCGAGGGCAGGAGCCTGAGGAAAGGTGGTCGAGACAAAGAAGAAGATTTCCTCACCCCTCGAACATCCGTTGCCCCTGAGGAATCAAACGTAACGAAGTCAACGGTCAAAGAACTCCAGAAGGCCGTATTGATCGAGTATCTTCCGGAATTAAAGGTATACCTGGGAACGGGATTAACTCCCGAACTCAGGAAAAAACTCATTCGTTTTCTTATTTATAACATGGATTCCTTCACTTGGTCCCACTTAGATATGACAGGGATGCCATCAGAGATAACCATCCATCAACTAAGTGTCGACCCTAGGTTCAAACAGGTGAAGCAAAAAGGAGACCTCCGTCTGAGGTAAAACATGCATTCATCAAAGATGAGGTAACCAAACTCCTCAAAATAGGATCCATCAGGGAAGTAAAATACCCCTAATGGTTAGCTAACGTAGTGGTAGTCCCCAAAAAGGGAATAAACTTAAAATGTGTGTAGACTACAAGGATTTGAACAAAGCATTCCCTAAAGATTCTTTCCCACTGCCCAACAACGATTGATTGATCGATACCTTGGCTGGCCACGAGATCCTTACTTTTTTCGACGCTTACTCTGAATACAATCAAATTCAAATGAACCTGGTGGACCAGGAAAAGACTTCATTTATCACGAAGTATGGTACATATTGCTATAATGTAATGCCCTTCGAGACAAAAAATGTGGTAGAAACATATCAACACCTAGTTAATAAGATTTTTGAACATCAAATAGGCAAATTTAGGGAAGTCTACATTGATGACATGCTAGTTATGTCCCTGCGTGCAAAGGACCATTTGACCCATTTGCAGGTAACGTTCAATATCTTAAGAAATTACAACATGAAACTCAACCCCGAGAAGTGCACCTTCGGAGTTAGGTCGGGAAAGTTATTAGGTTTCATGATGTCAAACAGGGGGATTGTGATCGACCCCAATAAAATCAAAGCCATCGAGGAGATCACTGTAGTAAATAATGTGAAAGTCCTGCAACGATTGACCGGACGGATAGCATCCCTACTCAAGAAGAAAAACAACTTTGCATGGACTCCGGAGTGTCAACAAGCCTTGTAAGAGATGAAACGGTATCTCTCGAGCCCACCCTTGCTTCATACTCCGAAGGAGGATGAAACACTATATTTATATTTGGTCGTTTCCGAGGTAGCAGTAAGTGGCGTGTTGGTTCGAGAAGAGCAAGGTACGCAATTTCCTGTCTATTATGTAAGTCGGACCCTAGGAAATGCTGAAACCAGGCATCCACATTTAGAAAAATTAGCACTAGCATTAATAAGTGCATCTAGGAAATTGAAACCATATTTTCAATGTCATCATATATGTGTATTAACTACGTATCCACTTCGAAACATTTTTCATAAGCCCAAGTTATTAGGCCGATTGGCCAAATGGGTCATCGAACTCGGAGGGTAGGATATCAAGTATCAACCACGAAAGGCTATCAAGTCTCAAATTTTGGAAGACTTCGTGGCTGATTTTACGCCATCCCACGTGCCCGAATCAGAAAAGGAACTCTGATTAAAAACAGACACATCGTCAAGGATATGGACCCTCTTCACTGATGGTGCCTCGAATGTGAAAGGGTCCGGCTCGGTATAGTTCTCAAACCACCTATGGGCCACATTATTAGACAATCTATAAAAACGTCAAAGTTGAATAACAATGAGGCCGATTATAAGGCCATGATTGCAGGTCTTGAATTAGCCAAAGGCCTCGGAGCAGAGGTCATCGATCCAAAATGTGACTCTTTCTTGGTATTCAACCAAGTAAACGGAAGCTTCGAGGTTCGAGAAGATAGGATGCAAAGATACTTATACAAACTTCAAGTAACATTGCACCGCTTCAAAGAGTGGACCCTGGTCCATGTACCTAAAGAACAGAATAGTGAGGCCGATGCACTTGCAAACTTGGACTCATCTGTTGAAGAAGATGATATTGTCCCGAGGATTGTCGTTCAACTATCGAGGTCGGTGATCGAAAAGGGTCGTACAGAAACTAACTCGACAACTCGAACATGGGATTGGAGGAACAAGTACATAGAGTACTTGAAACATGGGGAACTCCCCACGGACCCGAAAGAATCGAGGGCCCTCCAAGTCAAAACGGCCTGATTTTCACTCGACGAGAATGGAACATTGTATAGTAGGACCTTCGACGACCACTGGCAGTATGCTTAGGATCGGGGGACACTGATTATGTGCTATGAGAAATCCACAAAGGTACTTGTGGGAATCATTTTGGTGCCGATTCTTTGGTTCGAAAGGTGATCAGAGCAGGGTAGTACTGGGAAAGCATGGAAAAACATACAAAAGAGTTTGTTCGAAAGTGTGACAAGTGTCAAAGGTTCGCACCAATGATCCACTAGCCTAGAGAACAACTCCATTCAGTTCTATCCCCATGGCCATTCATGAAATGGGGGATGGACATCGTCGGCCCCTACCAACGGTTCCAGGTAAAGCTAGATTTTTCTTATTTATGACTAATTACTTCTCAAAATGGGTAGAAGCGCAGGCATTCAAGAAGATAAGAGAAAAAGAAGTCATTTACTTCATATAGGACCACATCATATGTCGATTCGGGATTCCCTCCGAGATAACATGCGATAATAGGAAGTAGTTCATACACAGTAAGGTAAGAAAATTCCTCGAAGACCATAAAATAAAAAGGATCCTATCAATGCCTTATCACCCAAGTTTAAATGGTCAAGCCGAGTCTACGAACAAAGCCATCATCCAAAACTTGAAGAAGATGTTAGATGATGCGAAGAGGGAATGGAGAGAAGTGTTGCCCGATGTACTATGGGCATATCGAACAACATCAAAGTCGAGCACAAGGGAGACCCCATTTTCTTTGGTATATGGGTCAGAGGCGTTGATCCCAGTCGAGGTCGTGGAACCGAGCGTCAAATTTCAACATACCACCAAGGACTCAAACAACGAGTCCATGAACACCTCCTTCGATCTTTTAGATGAAAGGCACGAGGTCACATTAGTTCAAATGGCCGCTCAAAAACTAAGGATCGAAAGGTACTACAACAGAAGAACAAACCTCTACTACTTCGGAGTCGGGGACTTAATTATAAAGAAAGTCACCCTCAATAATCAAAACCCAAATGAAGGGAGACTAGTCTCTATTTGGGAAGGACTTTACCATGAGAGTCGTAGGTAAAGGATCTTACAAACTTGGCACAATGGAAGGCGAGCAACTACCAAAGAATTGGAATATATCGTTGCTCAAAGGTTATTATTGCTGAGCTATAACCTCTTCCCTTTTTTCGTATATACTTTATACTAGCTCCTTACATGTGTTCGATCCAAGATATAGAATGTTACGCCCCGCAATAGTACGTCCTGAATTATTATATTACGAAGATGTTACACTTTGCAGTAATATGTTATGATGGTGTTACCCTCTGCAGTAATATATTACGATTGATGTTACGTCCTGCAGTATTAAGTTACGACAGTTTTGTAACCGACAATATTACATTACGGTGATGTTACACTTCGTAGTAATAAGTTGCGACGATGTTGCACCCTGCAGTATTTTACGTTGACTTTGTCATAAGGTAATTAACATCAGTCCAAGGAAAAGATTATTTTGGGATTATAAGAATTATGTTATTGCACAAGTGATTATTAAATTCATGAAGGTGAAAGGTTGAGCAACTATAAGAAAATGAATTTATTCAAACTTTGGCATTTTGGGATAAAATACGGCCCGAGCTAAAATATACGGTATTGATGGACTAGTGCCATACAAGGTACTACATGGCCATGATAGTAAGGTCTACAAGGTAGGTTAAAAGAGAGTAGTATTTAATTAAGTTGAGATAATTTTTAAATTATACGGGTAATTGATTAATTACCGGGTAACAGGACATTACCTAGTTAACTAATAAGTGGATCAAAATTTACATCTCACCCCCACCCCACGTGGAAAGAAGCCACAAAATTAGAAATGACTAATAGTCTCTTTTTCCAAATGGCTAAATGATTGGAATGACTAAGCTTTAAAATCTTAGCAAACCAAGATACCATATTCTGTATTTTTGTTTTCAAAGCAAAAGATATTAGGGACAGAATATTTGTCCAACCTTAAAAATTCATAAGCAAAGTCTTGATTCAAATCAAAAGCAGAAACCATACCCCTTCAAAAAAAAAGAAAAAAAACGTGATTCATTCCAAGAAGCAATAATCATCCGTGAATTTTTACAAGCAAGGACAAATTTCGCTCAACCACGAAGGTTCCCAATGGGATAATTATACGGAGGTGTTCCTACTCCAGGTATGTTAAGGCTATCCCTTCTTTCTTTTGGCATAGTCAAAATTATACTGAAGAAACAAGCAGATACACAATTTCTATAAATTACTCCATTCATAGCAATAGTAGGGGTGTCTATATTCTTGATTCCCCACGAGAATTATTATTATCTTCTGTTCATGAGTCTCGAAAATACGTATGTTTGTAAAGTTTATTTCATGATATTAATCAGAGGCATAATGGCCTTATGACGTACCGAGAGATTTTATTGATGTATTTCATCTCCATTTCATGCATTTACATATGCACATTCCCATGACCAGATGGCGTTATATACGTGTATATATGTAAATATATATATATATGGGAAAAGGTTACGGCGTTATATACGCACCACCACCTCATCGGCTGGTATATGATGATGATGTTGCCCACAGTGGCTGAAATATGGTTCAACGGTGTTATATACGCGTATATATACATGTATATTCAAACGAGATTTTATACGCGTAGATATGTATGTATATATATGTATATGGGATATGGAAAAGGTTATGGAGTTATATACACACCACCACCTGATCAGCTGGTATACGATAATGATTTTGCCCACAATGGCCGATATGATATGATGTGATGCCCTCAGAGGCTGATGGTGTTATGAAACATGTACCTATGCACGACATGGCATTCATATGCATATGCATGACACTAAAAGTAATTTATGATTTACAAAGCTATTCAGGCTTACAAGTTGAGTCATGTGCTCTATATTTCTTCCATGTCTCTTATGTACTTATTTATATGCCTTACATACTCGGTACATTATTTGTACTGACGTCCCTTTTGCCTGGAGACACTGCGTTTCATGCCCGCAGGTCCTCATAGACAGGTCGAGATCCCTCCAAGTAGGCTATCAGCTCAGCGGAAGATGTTGGTGCACTCCATTTGCTTCGGAGTTGCTTGTTTGGTTAGTATGATTTAGCCGTGTATTGTTTGGTATGGCGGGACTCTATCCCGACCTTTGCGACATTATGTACTTTTTGAGGCTTGTAGACATATGTCGTATACGTGAAAGATTGTACTGCCTTGTCGGCCTATGTTTTGAGTTTATAAACGATTATGTTGGCCTATTAGGCCCGTATGTCACATGTATATGATGATGTAATAAGAAAGATATGTTATGTTGGCACTCGGAAGAGTAAGGTACCGGATGCCCGTCGCGGCCCATCGATTTCGGTCGTGACAAAAGTGGTATTAGAGCAGTTCTGTCCTAGGGAGTCTACAAGTTGTGTCTAGTAGATTCTTGATTATGGGTGTGTCGTGCACCACACTTATAAGCAGAAGTCTACAGGGCATTTAGGACTGCCACTCTTTCTTCTTACTCTAGATCATGTGGTAGAGCTCCGTTGTAAGAACTCAAATTCCTAAAATCTATCTTATTCATAGTACGACGATGCCTTAATTCAGAAAGACGATTGATAAGAGAAATAATTATGGAAGTATTGAGTTAGACGAACTCGATTTTGCCTCTTGCTTATGAAGAGTAAATGAGAGGTCTTTAGCAGGTCATGCATATACTAAAAGGTGTACGGTTCTTGATAAGGATCTTTTAGTAAAGAATACTTATCTACTCTTACGGTAAAAAAGAATAACAGAATCGAAAGTTAGACACGAGTTGCAGCAAGTAAAATAAGCAAGGTGAAGAAGGGTACAAGGTACATAGTTAATAACGATTATCCTTAGTTACCATTCAGGAAGTGGGATATAAGCATTTTGAGTTACCTTCAACAGCAACAGAGGTATATATAATTGGCCACACTGATCTAAGTTACGCTCTATGGGGGCTAACAAATATGGTTTAAGAGAAGGACATAATATCACGATCGGACTGGGGTTAGAGTGAGCCAAAATGATGGATGAATTGTTTGCGTTAGTTGATATTTCAGAAGGATATTGCAAATGTGCTAATGGATCTCTTTGTGAGGCACCTAGATGGTGCACTCTAAAATAGTACAACTAGATATGAGTGCTACAAAGATAGGCACTATAAGCCTAGAAGAGATAAATATTACCTTTATATGGCTCTCATCCCTAGTAGAGCTAGGATGTTGAGCAACCCAAAAAGCCATTAGATGGAGCAAAGGGAAGCTAAAAGCGAAAAAAAATGTCGTATTGAAGTTTTCACAAGAAAAGGGATATGCAGAAATATTAGTAGAGTAAGGAGAAGAGAGATAAGGAAGCATATGAGTGAGGTGTGATACATGGATGAAAACGGCAGAGTGTTACAGAACCTATAGTCAAATAAAGGAAGAGACGAAAGGTGATGGGCCTTAAGACAACGACAGAGTATAGGCCATACGGTTATATCCTCATTTCGTGAAATAAGTTCGTCACTCCAGCGCGACTAACAGAGGGGAGAGTTAATCCCTAGAGTAACAGAAATCAGTATGGACTGTTAAACAAGATAAACTAAATATGAATTAGGGGCTGAATGATTGGAAATTACTTGGCATCATGGGAATTTTAGATTTTGTTCCGGGGGTAATAGAATGGACTACGGAAGGAGATTCATGATGAATTCAGAGAATAGTCATTCAGGGAGACGTTTCCCTAGAGGAAGAAGTGTGAGAAAAGTTAAGCTTAAGAGACTGTATGTTCTAGTTACGCTAAGTGTCACCCTCACGAGTAAGGGAATTTGTCCTCCTTGGTACAGAAGAATTGCCGCAAGGCGAGTAAGGATCATTGATGTTGAGAAACGACGCCAAATATGAAGAGGTAAAACATCTATAGGTAGATCCTCGTGGCTTCAGCTTTTAGTACACCCCTAAAGGGGGGAATATGGAGTAATGTGGCATTAAGCCAGAATTAAGTGGTTCGAGTGACTATGGAATGGTAAATGAAGAATGCGATAAATGAAACAGGAATTAGATGGAACTTATCCAAATCTTACATATATGCTATGATTCAAGAATATTGTGCAAGTACGGCGTCAAGGAGAGGAAGTAAAGGTTCCTGCCTGAGCTGTTATTAATAAATAATGAGCCAGTGCGAGACGTAAGTTAAAACAAAGTAAATAACCCAAGAAAGGTTACGAGTAATATTGATACGAGAATGGGCCAACGAGTAGTTAGTAATTGGTCAGAAAGACCTCAGTTGTGGCTAAATAGGAGGTTAGAGACGAGTCATCAGATCGTGTAAGATAAACATAGTAGAACCCAACACGGAGAATTCAGCCTCGGAGAATATCATTATAATACTTGAGATATATTCAAACAAGAGTCGGGTAGTTAAAGGTACTGTATGAGTGTTACGGGGATAAAAGAAAGTGCCACCGGGAAGGCAGTCAAAATATCAGTTCAGAAGCAGCCATAGAAGCACAAGGACATGGAAGTAAGCAACTACATATGATTATAGGAAAGTAAGGACATAAAAAAAAGGTCTGTAATAAGCTCACAACTTTAAGAGAGTCAAGGGTTCTCCTAAAGTACTACAACGAAAGACTAGCTGAGGAGATAAGAAAGAAGGATTTAACCTAAGCACAACGACCTAAAGAAGAAATGGTCGTGTAACAATAATCTCGCAACAACATTTTCAGCATTCCAAAGGAAAGAGGCACCTACCTTGGTTAATGAACGGGAAGTAAGAGTTAAAGGTAATATTCGAGATCATATGAGTTGTATAAAAACTCTGGCAAGAGTGGGAACTAAGATAAGCTAAGTATGGACAAAACGAGGGGGCAGAAAGATCAGGAAAAGTAATAGCTAACGTTGAAAGAAAGTGAATATGGAACAAAAGAATTATTTGATCAATGATACAGAGTTAGTAAGCTATGGATAAACTCAATATTTTGGAGCATTATCCAGGCAGCATATTTGTTGACAATCATAAAACCATAGAAGACTCCGGTATAAGTTAAATGAAAGAATTAAGCCCAGGGCATAGATAAAGGATTGAATTGTTAGAAGATTGTATCATGGATATTCCATAACGCCCATGAAAGGCTAAGGTAATAACTAGTACCCTGAGCCACAGATCGGAAGATATCCTAAGCCAACGTAAAGGCTGATCAGAAGGAAGAGGAAACTAAAGAATTACATCACTAAAGTAAATCAGGAGTCTGATTATTGGACGTAGAAAAATTATAGAAGTTTTGCTAGAGAACATGACAGAATCACTCTTAATATCAGATGTTCAAGAGAAACAACACAACCACCATAATCTATAGTGGCTCTACAAGGAAGCCAGTTAGAAGAAGTACCAGCCTCATAAGAAGTCAGTACGAAGCTCCCACCGGATTTTGTATGTACCAGAGGTGCGAGTATTATAATAGAGCTTCAAGTTATGGACGTGAATTACACCTAGGTGGAAGGGAGGTTATGAAGGAGATAAAAGATATGATACGAGATTTTAGGTAAGTAAGGTAAAAGTGAACAACATATGAGATACTCAAATGCAGAAAGTTATGAATAGTCCATACTTCGGATAGAAGGTTATAAGCACGGGATTCTAATAATCGAGAATGATAGCGGCATCGTCAGCGGCATGTCTTCCAACCTATAATTTATAAGTACTGAGAGATCTAGTTAAGAGAGTAGAGAAGAGTTGGAGACGAGGTGATGTATCGCTTGACGTTCCGGAATAACATAAGGAAATTTATGGTACAAGCAAGTTGAAGGAAAGTTGCGAGTATTATAAATGGATATTTATAGGTCGCAAGCTTACGTATGGTAGAGCGACAAAGTTTTAAGAAAACATGAGTAAAAATGAGGAAAGGCAAGTTAAAAGGTGACGATAATGGATAAGTCCTCAGGAGTAAGTCCATAATAAAAAGAGAGATAATGGTTTCTCTAAGTTATTGAAAGTTCAGTATAGCCTGAATAAACTCAAAGGAATCTAAAATTAATAGCATTTAGAAAGAATGAAATGTTGAACTAGTAATAAAATGATAGGATAATTGTGACGAATAAAGGATGACGTTTGGGCCTTCGTTTGAATAATGATAAAAAAAAGAGAAAATACAAGAAGAGAAGGAGAAACAAATTTCGCTGGCTGCACAAAATCAAGATACCCCCATAAGGTGAATCATATTAATACACTATGAAGTATGATTCTGGAAATAACTTCAAATGTTCCTCAATACAACGTAAGCCCTAGCGGTAATCTATTACGTCGGAAGTTTCAAGTCTTTAAGTAAAGGATTGTAGATCAACATTGAGGCGAATCAACAATGGTCAGATATAAGTTACAAAGTATGACATGAGATTAGGCCATGATTCTTAAGACGAACGGTAATGAAGGGGCATTAAAGGAATGAGGTTTATACCTAAAGGGTAGGCAACAAAAGTAACTGGGAACTTGCTAAGCATAACTCAACAAAGGTAGATTGAAGAAAAAAACTATGGTATAGTATAACCCATGTAAATGCAGTAAAGTCATATGGATGGATAACCAGATCTATGAAATAAGATATGGCCATATTCGCAAGTTCTACAAAGTACCGAGCAAAGGACTTCAGTATACCTATAGAGGCCCAGAGAGGCATCCTATTAAGCCTTGTATATACAAAGTAAGGCCTACAGATTGACCAAAAGATAAAAGGAAAAAGGAATGAATCGCATAAGTGCACCTACAAAGCCAGGGTCATACATGCTGCATGACAGAAGGTAATAGAAGTTGCAAGATTAGGAAGATTTCGACCACAGTTTATGATATAAGCAAAAAGACTAAAGGGGGGAAGACCCTAGAATTTGAATTTATTCACAGAGCAACTGCTTGAATGGAAAGAAGAGTATTAAGGTATTCACAAGAGCTATAAGTTACGAAAATGATAAGAGCATCAGTCAACATTCAAGGACGAATGTTCCAAAGGGGGGAATGATGTTACGCCCCGCAATATTACGTGAATATTACGTTCTAAAATATTTTATTACGACGATGTTATGCTCTGCAGTAATTTTTTACGATGTTGTTACCCTCTGCAGCAATATATTACGATTGATGTTACGTCCTGCAGTATTAAGTTACGACAGTGTTGTACCCGACAGTATTACATTACAGTGATGTTATGCTTCGTAGTACTAAGCTACGACGATGTTGCACCCTGAAGTATTTTACGTTGAGTTTGTCGTAAGGTAGTTGACATCAGTCCAAGGAAAAGATTATTTGGGGATTATAAGAATTATGCTATTTCACAAGTGATTAATAAATTCATGAAGGTGAAAGGCGGAGCAACTCTAAGAAAATGAATTTTGTCAAAGTTTCGTATTTTGGGATAAAATACGGCCCGAGCTAAAATACCCGGTATTGATGGACTAGTGCCATACAAGGTACTACATGGCCATGATAGTAAGGTGTACAAGGTATGTTAAAAGAGAGTAGTATTTATTTAAATTGAGATCATTTTTAAATTATACGGGTAGTTAATTAATTACCGGATAACAGGATATCACCTAGTTAACTAATAAGTGCATAAAAATTTACATCTCACCCCCATCCCACGTGGCAAGAAGCCACGAAATTAAAAATGACTAATAGTCACTTTTTCCAAATGGCTAAATGATTGGAATGACTAAGCTTTAAAGTCTTAGTAAACAAAGATACCATATTCTGTATTTTGGTTTTCAAACCAAAAGATATTAGGTACAGAATCTTGGTCCAACCTTAAAAATTCATGAGCACAGTCTTGATTCAAATCAAAAGAAGAAACCATACCCCTTCCAAACAAAGAAAAAAAACGTGATTCATTCCAAGAAACAATAATCATCCGTGAATTTTAACGAGCAAGGGAAAATTTCGCTCAACCACGAAGGTTCCCAATGGGATAATTATACGGAGTTGTTCCTACTCCAGGTATGTTAAGGCTATCCCTTCTTTCCTTTGGCATGGTCTAAATTATACTGAAGAAACGAGCAAAAACAGAGTTTCTATAAATTACTCTATTCAGCAATAGTAGGGGTGTCTATATTCTTGATTCCCCATGATAATTATTATTATCTTCTATTCATGGGTCTCGAAAATACGTATGTTGGTAAAGTTTATTTCATGATATTAAACAGAGGCATAATGGCCTTATGAATTACCGAGAGATTTTATTGACGTATTTCATATGCATTTCATGCATTTATATATGCACATTCCCATGACCATATGGCGTTATATACGCGTATATATGTAAATATATATATGTATATATGGGATATGGGAAAAGGTTACAGCGTTATATACGCACCACCACCTCATCAGCTGGTATATGATGATGATGTTGCCCACAATGGCAGAAATGTGGTTCAAATTGTATGTATATTCAAATGGCATTATATACGCGTATATATGTATATGGGATTTGGGAAAGGTTATGTCGTTATATATGCACCACCACCTGATCAGCTGGTATACGATGATGATTTTGCCCACAGTGGCCGATATGATATGATGGGATGCCCTCAGAGGTTGATGATGTTATGAAACATGTACCTATGCACGAAATGACATTCATATGAACATGCTTGACGCCAAAAGTATTTTATGATTTACAAAGCTATTCAGGCTTACAAGTTGAGTCATGTGCTCTATATTTCTTCCATGTCTCTTATGTACTTATTTATCATCCTTACATACTCGGTACATTATTCGTACTAATGTCCCTTTTGCATGGAGAAGATGCATTTCATGCCCGCAATCCTGATAGACAGGTCGAGGGCCCTCCAAGTAGGCTATCAGCTCAGCGAAAGATGTTGGTGCGCTCCATTTTCTTCAGAGTTGCTTGTTTGGTTAGTATGATTTAGACGTGTATTGTTTGGTATGGCGGGACTCTATCCCGACCTTTATGACATTTATGTACTCTTAGAGGCTTGTAGACATATGTTATATACGTGATAGATTGTACGGCCTTTTCGACCTATGTTTTGAGTTTATAAATGATTGTGTTGCCCTATTAAGCTTGTATGTCACATGTATATGATGATGTAATAAGAAAGATATGTTATGTTGGTACTCGGTCGAGTAAGGTACCGGATGCCCGTCGTCGCCCATCGGTTTTGGTCATGACATCGAAGCACCCTTCAACTCGAAGACCTTGGATTTTAAAGCATGCGTTGCACTCTTTTTCCCTTAAATCGGGTTTTATCCCAGATGGGTTTTACCAGCAGCGTTTTTAACGAGGAAACACCTATATTCTACCTAAGGAAAACTCAACAAGTATTCAAGGATTCTTTTCTATCAACCACGATACTGGGGGGCATCAACCTCGTAGGTTACATTTTCGGAGAAAACAAGTCATGCCAAGGAGGATCTCGATAGGGGAATGTTGTAATGTGCCAAACGGTCAAATGAATCGTGTCCATATAGAATAATCGAGCCCCCGATGGCGTACGCATGTATCGATTACTCAAATAAGCCTTCTTATTATATATATCAAAACATTTTGTGCCTCAAAGAAGTCTACTATCTTCGCATTTAACGGGTCAAGGGCCAAATATACTCAAATACTTGGAGACTGTCATCGACAGTCAACACATCGAGCCATCAAAAAATCGTGCCTATAAGACCTCAAAGAAGCAAACACAAACTTATATGAACTCAATGAGGAAGACTTGAACTTATAAGACGTCAATGAGGCATACACAAACCTATAAGACCTTAGAAAAGGCATCCCTTCGATATTAAGGCCAAGGTCATCTCACTTAGGGACTAAAGGCTACGGCCGAAATAATTCAGCTCTGAGACATCCGACTTCCGCCATAAAACTAAAGGCCTTCAAATAATTCAAAAAATTGGTTAAATCAGGCTATCCTCAGCATAAGCAAAGGGGCTTCGATAAAATTAGCCTCGAACAACGTGAAGACTTCGAAAATCAGCTTTCGAGAAAACCCCAAGAAGTATTCAACAATTGTTGCACATCAACTTGCAAACGAAGTTCCAATCAGTCGAACCATCGAAAAACTGAACGAATATAAAAACATGCCAAGGCATAACAAGATTTTTGCTAAAGTCTTTAGCAAGAAAGAGGGAAAATTGTAGCTATTTTCGAGGTCGAATAGACCCAATCAAAAAAGAGCCTAAGGGCCTATTTATAAGAGCCAAAGGGCCAATATGTAAGAGCCTAAGGGCCAATCTAACGAGCCTAAGGGCCAACATAAAACAGCCTAAGGGCCAACTTAAAAATTCCTAAGGGCCGATACATGAAGAACTTAAAGGCCGAAGCACACCATGCTCGAGGCCTTACCTAGTTCGGACTCGGAAAGTCCCGAGCTAAAGCTTAGTTCAAAGATCGGACCCTAAGTGGTCACCAATTATCGATCGTTGATCAAACACGAAACCTAAGCGTATTATGTTCTAAGTCCAATACATTGGAACGATCGTCAACAACACCAAATCATTTCAAAAGGTAAAGGAAAGACGGAAATTAACACAACACAGAGATGAAACAAAATATTCCTTATATACAGATGATGGTCCAAAAGTATGTTTACAAAGTTCCCACACGGAGCCCTTACACAAAAGAAGGAGAATGAAAGAATCTTAGTCTACCGTCAGGGTCGCTCAATCGGAGATAGTTTCCTCTGGAGCTGCATTTTTGACGGCTTGACCTTCGGCAACCTGATACTAGGCAGCCTCTTCCTCCTCGGGGACTTCGTCTTTGTCCCCCCCACTCTCGGAGCTGCTGATAAGATCCTCATCGAAAGTGAGCAATGTCGCTGCCTCTTCTTCCAAGGCCTTCACCTTCTAGATCTTAGCAGAAAGATCAAAGCCTTCGACTTGCACCTCCTCGAGGGATTGTTTTCGAGACTCCAATGATCATGATTGATGGCCCGTGTTAACTTAATCTCGGCCGCATCAGATGCCTTCCTATCCCGGGCATTGGCAGCAGCAGCATCGATCCGGTATGCATCAGCTCCGGACAAGGTTTTGGATACTTCTGCGGCCGACTCAGTATGAAGGTCATTATATTTACAGCTTTCCTCCTTTGCACCCTGAAGTTGGTGCTCAGCCGAGGTAAGCTTCTCTCGAAGAGTATCCTTCTCAGAGGCCATATCATCCATGCGCCTCTTCAACCCGAGGATCTCAGTAGCTTTGACACTATGCTCCTCCCGAAGTTACCCCACCAGGTCATCCTTATGGTTGAGATGCAAGAATCAAGTCGAGAAATTAAACACTAAAATGAGTAAGCATAAAATAAGCTCACGAAGGATGTATTTGTCACGCCCCGAAATCCCGCCAACGGGCCGTGATGGCGTCTAACGTTGAACCCGCTAGACAAGCCAACGTATATAGATAAACTGGCATATTAACATCAATTTAATAGGATAAATTAAACGGTTCACAATTTAACAGCGGAATTAAATGTGGTCTCAAGCTAAATAAGGATAACATAATACAACATCGCGTAAATTTTCCCAAAACCTGCAGTCACAAACTCACGAACTGTCTATAAGAGTGCTAAATACAAGTCTGAAAAGAGAATATATGGCTGTCTCTAAAACTAGAGGAAAAAGAAGACAGAAGTGAAGACAAAAGGGATGGAAGAGACGCCAAGGCCCACGAATGCCAGCGAGTATACCTTGAAGCCTCTATGATAAGCTGGAAGACACTCCCACTAACGATGTCCTCCGGGTCCGGCTGCATAATCTGCACAACATAAAGAAGTGCAGGTGTAGCATCAGTATAACCGACCCTATGTACTGAGTACGTGCCGAGCCTAACCTCGGCGAAGTAGTGACGAGGCTAAGACACGACAACAAAATGTACTTGTGCAGTTCTATAATATAGCAGAAGTTAAACAAGAATAAAATTATGGGGAGAATATCCTGGGGGTAAGCGATAGCAAATACTAAAATGACAGAAACGAAAACAACAGTCTGAAATATCTTAAAATAATAACGGGAAATGACAACACAGATTAAATAGTGAAAGATGCGGCACGACATGTCCCCTCGTGCATAATAATAATATAAAACACGGCACAGAATGTCCCCTCGTGCATAATCAATGTAAACATGTCACATAATGTCCCCTCGTGCATAATAAATATAAACATGGCAGGAATGTCCCCTCGTGCATAATAAATATAAACATAGCATGGAATGTCCCCTCGTGCATAATAATATAAAACACGGCACAGAATGTCCCCTCGTGCATAATCAAAATAAAACATGGCACGGAATGTCCCCTCGTGCATAATAATATAAACATGGAATGGAATGTCCCCTCGTGCATAATAAATATAAACATGGCACGGAATATCCCCTCGTGCATAATAATATAAACATGGCATGGAATGTCCCCTCGTGCATAATAAATATAAACATGGCACAGAATGTCCCCTCGTGCATAATAAATATAAACATGGCATGGAATGTCCCCTCGTGCATAATAATATAAAACACGACACAAAATCACCCTTCGTGCTTTAACACTCTTCCTCATCCAAACAGTAATCACAAACAAGGGCAAGGAAATAAAGAGATTAAAAATAGAAATCCCGGCAAAGGAACATCAATTAAACAATTAAATCCCGACAAGGGAACTATACAACGATGACCCGGCAATGGTACATTTCAATAACTGTTTCTCTTTATTTCACTTTCATTTCAATAATTTATTCTATTACTCGAGCAAATGCTCCAAAGGATGTAATTATCTCTTATTCCTTCATCATTCGTTTCATAATTTGAGCTAATGCTCCAAGAATGAAATTATCTCATCTCTTCATTATTTGTTTTACAATCTGAGCCAATGCTCCAAAGATGTAATTATCTCATATATTAATTTGAGCCAATGCTCCAAATATGTTTAAAGATTACGATTCCCTTCACATGCCCTTTACAACGTATAGAAATACTCAATTAGGCATAGGAATCAAAACAAAGTCAGAATATTCACAATACAGGGACTCACGGTCATGTTATACAGCAATGTATAGATACTTATTACAATTCCTATACATTGTATTTGACAATTAGCAAATAGCAAATAATACTCAATTCATATTCCCTCAAGCTAAGGTTAGACAAAACACTTACCTCGGGTCCAAAGTATATCAATCAACCCTCTAACACCGCCTTTCCTTTAGAATTCAACTCCGAAATGGTATTATCTAGACATAATCAACTCAAGTATATCAATAAGGATTCAATTATTCAATTACATGGCCTAATTACCCATTTCCTAGCATTCTTCCAAGATTATCAAAATTCGACCCCAGGCCCGCTTGGTCCTATACCTCTTAAGTGTGCAGGGAGAGGTATTTTACTAAGGGGCTCAGATATGTCAATGACAAAAAGTCACCATGGTTTTTTTCCTCCCATCGGCCTTTGGCCCAGTTGGTCCAGGCGCGCTTAGCATATCTGGAGGTGGAAACTAGTTGTCGAACCCAGCTTGGGAGTTACTCTAAATGAAAAATAAAACATTTGATTAATGAAACGTACTCGACGAATCCATACTTAAGCTTCGTATTCCATTCCTCGGGGAATGGCCTCTTATCAGCAGGAATAAGGTCGGAGGACCTAACTCTAACTAAGCGAATCATCCACTCTCGGTGCTAGTAAAGAAAGACATCGAAGATCGACATTGTAATTTTATAGTCTAATCTGATGGTCGAGGGTAAAAGGATACCTAATCAGGTAAATGATTCGCCAGAAGAAAGGATATATTTGGCCGAGCGTCACCCAGTATTGTCGACAAAAATAGAGGATCACTGCATCTAATGGGGGAAAAGAAGGTTCTACGGGAACTAAGATAAATGGGTATATGTATAAGCTTAGGAAACCTACTTTGTAAGTAGTTATGTCTTCTTCAGGTGAAGGGATCTCCACTTGTACTGCATCCCCCAGCGACAATCCTCCTTCACTTGTTCGGGCATGGTGATTAGGCTTGTATATCGAGACATGGATTCACATCGTCCTGCAACCGAGGAAGGCTTTTCGACCTTGAAATCAGAAGACGCTTCATAAGGCCCGGGGGTACACTCCTCAATGCGAGGAGGTACTACCGTTTTTCTCTTAGACGAGCGTGATAAAGAAGGGGATTTCTCTTTTTGGGGAACTGTTTTAGAAGTTTTTGCCATTTTGTTTAGAAATTTCAGAAGAAGAAGAAGAAACTAGTTTAGAGATGAACACAAGGAAGGAGTAAGTGTAGAGAAGATTTGAATATGTTGTAGAAAATAAAAGTATGAAGAGTGAAAGAGTATTTGTAGGGGCCATCTAAGAGTTTTGGAGAAGCTAAAAGGACGGCCAATAGTCGTTAACAATTTATTGTTTTTTGGGAACTGTGTAGACATGACATCTGCATGACTTTTCTGTCACACCAATTGCTAAACTCACGTGACTGACATCATGATTGGGCTATCGAAGGGTCAAAATTCAAATCCTTTCTTATGCGGAATCAAAATTGGAGGAGTCCGATTTTGAAGTCTCTGTTATGCGGAGCCCGAGCTCAAAAGGCTTGAAGTAAAGTTCGAACCTTATCTCAGAATGCATACCTCGAGAGAACACATCGAAGGCCCGACATGGTCTACCTCGAGGCAATGCAAAATAGATGACAGACAAGAAAAAGCGGGAATGTCTCAAGGGCTTATAGGTCAAGGCGTAAATCTCAGGATTGGTTCGTACAAATCCGTACTAAGCGGTTATACATCTGTTCCAAGAGTATTTCTTACTGTAAATAGAAATGTAGTTTCCCCTCCTATATAAAGGGGACTCCAATCATTTGTAAAGATCATCATTCACTGCACTAGAATATTCTACTATATTTTTCTCGTTTACTGTGCTCAACATTATTCTTCAACTATATTGTTCTTCATTTACTGTTCATACTTCATTACTAATAACCGACCTTGAGACCCCGAGGCTATTGATCTCGAGGCCCGTTCCTTTGACAACACTGGTTTAGTTATCATATTCTTCTTATTTACACCTAATATTTCTTGCTTATTTACTAGTATTGACATAAATCACATATTTTTAGAACCAAAAATCAAATATAATTGTTAACACCAATTTTCGAGGTAAACACCTACAATCATGAAAATGCTCGAAGAGCTCACTAAAAGAATCGAGTCGCGAGAAAAGAAGATCGAAGATAATGACAAAAGGGTGAAGACATACAACTCCCGAGTTGATCAGATACTGGGGGCACCCCCGATCTTAAAAAGCTTGGATTCAAAAAAGATCGTGCAGAAGCCTTTTCCTCAGAGTGCAGCCCCGAAGCCAATCCCAAAGAATTTTTGTATGCCGGATATACCTAAATACAACAGGACCATCGATCCTAAGGAACATATCACTACATACACGTGTAGGATAAAGGGAATGACTTGGAAGACGATGATATCGAGTCCGTTTTGTTGAAAATATTTGGGGAAACTCTATCAAAGGGAGCAATGATTTGGTATCATAACTTGCCACCGACCTCTATTGATTCATTTGCCATATTAGTTGTGTGACGACCCAAAGGTTCATCACCTATTTTATTACCTATTCCATATTTCCGAGGCCTTGAAAACCTCATTTGTAGTTGCCTCAATTCGCATGCGCATTTCGGGCGCGTAGCCGGACAGCTTAAATGTGAAATTCTGTGAAAAAAGCTAAGATTTGATATTAAAATGAATAAATTTAACTTCGGTCTACGTTTTGGGTAAAGGGACCCGGACCTCTGATTTGACGGTCCCGGAGGGTCTGTAGGAAAATATGGGACATGGGCGTATGCCCGGAATCGAATTCCGAGGTCCCAAGCCCGAAAAATGTATTTTTGAGTAAAATTGTTTTCTGAAAATATTTATGGAAATTAAAAATCAAATCTGATTAGAAAGTGATGGTATCGGCCCGTATTTTGGTTCCAGCGCCCGGTACAGGTCTTATATATGGTTGAAGCGCTTTCTGTAAAGTTTGGTTGAAAACAGATTTCGTTTGACGTGTTTCGGACTTGAAATGGAAAATTTGATGTTTTATGAAATTTGATAGAATTCATTGATTTTGAGGTTTAATTCTATGTATATGATGTTATATTGGCGATTTGATAGCACGGTTAAGTTCATCGGATGTGGTTGAGTCAGTGCATGTGATTTGTTAGGAGCCCCGAGAGCTCAGCAGTGTTTTGGAGGTGTCTCGGAGTGATTTTGAACTTAGGAAAATTGCTATTTTTTGCTTCAGCTGTTGCAGGTCCCTTTTGTTCTTCGCGGTCGCGAACCCTCTTCCGCGATCGCGAAGCTTTAAGTTTTCCTTCAATGCGTTCGCGTCCCTTCCCTCGCAATCGCGTAGGGTTAATTTACCCTGAGGGCTTAGCCCTCTTTTCCTCTTCGTGTTCACGTACAGTTGACCGCGATTTTGTAGCTTTACAGGTCTCCTTCATCGCGTTCGGGTGATGTCCCACGCGTTCGTGTAAGTCCACTTCTGGACCCAAATATTTTTTACTCTTCGAAATCGCGTCCTCCCTTCCGTGATCGCGTAGCTTTACAGGTATCCTTCATCGAGTTCGGGTGATGTCCCATGCGTTTGCGTAAGTCCACTTCTGGACCCCAGTATTTTTTACTCTTCGCGATCGCGTCCTCCCTTCCGTGATCGCGATGTTCTGTCCAGTCTACTCTCTGTGATCGCAAACCCATTCTCGCGATTGTGATGCACAATTTTGCCCAGTGGTATATAAAATATTTCTAGAACTAGTAGCTACGGGATTCACTTAGAAAATAACAAACTTCTTCTTCTCCAAAGCCCTTAGGTATCCATTGAAGCCATCCCTCATCAAAACATCTTGGTTTAGTAAATTTTAACTCATTTACTTCATTTTTCATCTATAATTAATGAATTCCTAAGCCTAAAACATGCAAATTAGAGTAGAAAATCTGGAATTTGGGTAGAGTTAGGCCTCTTTTGAATTTTCTTGATTAAGACCTCGTTTTAGGGTCGAATTTGAAAACAAATTATATATTCGGGCTTGTGGGTGAATGGGTGACATGGTTTTGGTCCGAGCCTTGTGTTTGGACCAAGCGGGCCTGGGGTCAAATTTTGATAATTTTTTAGGAATGCTAGGAAATGGATAATTAGGCCATGTAATTGAATCATTGAGTCCTTATTGATATACTTGAGCTGATTATGTCTAGATAATATCATTTCGGAGTTGAATTCTAAAGGAAAGGTGGTGTTAGAGGGTTGATTGCTATACTTTAGACCCGAGGTAAGTGTTTGGTCTAACCTTAGCTTGAGGGAATAGGAGTTGAGTCTTGTTTGCTACTTGTTAATTGTAGAGTACGATGTATAGGCTTGGTGACGAGTATCTATACATTGGCGTCTAGCATGACCGTGAGTCTTATTATTGCGAATATTCTGATATTGTTGTAACTTCCATGCTTAGTTGATGATTTCTATATGTTGTAAGGAGCATGTGAAAGCAATTGTGATCTTTAAATTTCCAGGAGCATTGGCTCAAATTGTAACATGAATGGTGAAGAAATATGAGATATTACATCTTTGGAGCATTGGCCCAAATTGTGAAACGAATAATGAAGAAATATGAGATATTACATCCTTTGGAGCATTGGATCAAGTGGTAGAATAAATCATGGAAATGAAAGTGAAAGAAAGAGAATGAGTTATTGAAATATACCTGTGCTGGGATTTAATTATATAATTGGTGTTGCCTTGTCGGGATTTAATTGTGTAATTGATGTTCCCTTGCCGGTATTTAATTGTTTAATTGATGTTTCCCTTGCCGAGATTTAATTATTTAATTATTATTCTCTTGCCGGGATTCCGATTTATATTATGCTTACTACCTTGCCCGTTGTTTGTGATTGTTGTTTTGGTGAGGAAGAGTGTTAAAGAATGAAGGGTGATGTCATGCACTTGTTTTGGTGAGTATGAGAGTAAAGCACGAAGGGTGATGACGTGCACTTGTCTTGGTGAGAATGAGAGTAAAGCACGAAGGGTGATGTCGTGCACTGTTTGATATTGTCTCCCTTGCTGGAGGATTTTCTCCGAGCTTGTGTTATTGACTTTCGAGGATCATGGAATCAGTTCTTGCCTTTAGCAGAGTTTGCCTACAACAACAGCTACCAGTCGAGTATCCAGATGGCTCCTTATGAGGCTTTATATGGTAGGCGGTGTCGCCGGTTGGATTGTTTGAGCTGAGAGAGGCTCGATTGTTGGGTACATATTTTGTTAAGGAGGCCCTGGACAAGGTCAGGATCATTCAGGATAGGCTTCGTACAGCTCAGTCCAGGAAAAAAAGTTATGTAGATCGTAAGGTTCGAGATGTGGCTTTCATGGTTGGTGAGCGAGTATTGCCCCGAGTGTCGCCTATGAAGGGCGTGATGAGATTTGGGAAGAAGGGCAAGCTTAGCCCTAGAGTCATTGTCCCGTTTGAGATTCTTGATCGAGTGGGAGAGGTGGCTTATAGACTTGCATTACCACCTAGCTTATCAGCCGTACATCAAGTTTTTCATGTGTCCATGCTTCTGGGTATCACGGTGATCCAGCCCATGTGTTAGATTTCAGTTCTGTCCAGTTGGACAAGGACTTAGCTTATGAGGAGGAGCCAGTAGCTATTTTAGACCGGCAGTTTTTTCAGTTGAGATCCAAAAGTTTCCCTTATGTTCGTGTTCAGTGGAGAGGTCAGCCTCCTGAGGCATCGACCTGGGAGTCCGAGTCCGATATCCGGAGACGTTACCCTCATTTATTCCCCGACTCAAGTACTTCCTGCTTATGTCCGTTCGAGGACGAATGGTTGTTTTAGAGGTGGAGAATGTGACGACCCAAAGGGTCATCACCTATTTTATTACCTATGCTGTAATTCCGAGGCCTTCAAAACCTTATTTGTAGTTCCTCGATTTGCATACACAGTCCGGGCGCGTAGTCGGACAACTTCAATATAAAATTCTGTGAAAAATGCTAAGATTTGATATTAAAATGAATAAATTTGACTTTGGTCAATATTTTGGGTAAACGGACCTGGACCTGTGATCTGAAGGTCCCGCAGGGTCCGTAGGAAAATATGGGACTTGGGCGTATGCCTGGAATCGAATTCCGAGGTCACAAGCCCGGGAAATGAATTTTTGAATAAAATTGTTTTCTGAATATGAAATCTAATTAGAAAGTAATGGTATCGGGCCCGTATTTTGGTTCTGGTGCCAGTTATAGGTCTTATATATGGTTGAAACGCTTTCTGTAGAGTTTGGTTAAAACGGATTTTGTTTGACGTGTTTCGGACTTGAAATGGGAAATTTGATGTTTTATGAAATTTGATAGAATTCATGGATTTTGAGGTTTAATTCTATGTATATGATGTTATATTGGCGATTTGATCGCATGGTTAAGTTCGTAGGATGTTGTTGAGTCAGTGCATGTGATTTGTTAGGATCCCTAAGGGCGCGGGAGTGTTTTGGAGATGTCTCGGAGTGATTTTGACCTTAGGAAAATTGTTGGCTTTTGCTTCAGCGGTTGCAGGTCCCTTTTGTTCTTCGCAATCGCAAAGCCTCTTCCGCGATCGCGAAGCTTTAAGTTTTCCTTCAACGCGTTCGCGTCAATTCCCTTGCGATCGCGTAGGGTTAATTTACCTTGAGGTCTTAGACCTCTTTTCCTCTTCGCGTTCGCAAACAATTCACCGCAATCGCATAGCTTTACAGGTCTCCTTCGTCGCTTTCGGGTGATGTCCCACGCGTTCGTGTAAGTCAACTTCTGGACCCCCAGTATTTTTTACTCTTCGCGATCGCGTCCTCCCTTCCGCGGTCGCGATGTTCTGTCCAGTCTACTCTCTGCGATCGCAAACCAATTCCCGCGATCGCGATTCAGAAATTTGCCCAGTGGTATATAAATATTTCAAGAACCAGTAGCTACGGGATTCACTTAGAAAATAACGAACTTCTTCTTCTGCAAATCCCTTAGGCATCCAATGAAGCCATCCCTCATAAAAACTTCTTGGGTTAGATATGACAGGTATTCCACCGTAAATAACAACATACTGCCTAAGCCTCGATCCTGGATTCAAACCGGTGAAGCAAAAGAGAAGGCCCCAGTCAGAGATGAAGCATGCATTCATAATGGATGAGATAGCCAAACTTCTTAAAATAGGGTCCATTCGGGAGGTAAAGTACCCCGAATGGTTAGCCAATGTGTAAAGACCCGTAAAATTTCATGTCTAAAAATAATGCCCGAATGGGCCCCCATGTGGTTATATCTGTAGAAATTCTTAAAAACGGACCCTTGTGGAGTAAAAAGTAACCCGGGCCTCAAAAGATATAATTTTCCAGATTTGCGCAAGTCTGCGGCCGACTATGCGATCGCAGATCAGGTATACGGACCCCATAGTGGTCGCATACTTGGACAGTTTGCTGTCCATTTTGAGGACAGCTATACGGCCTAGAATGCGATCGCATTTCATGAATACGGGCTGCATAGTGGTCGCACCGTTGCACCTCCATTGTTGTGGAGGAGGTTCTGTGACACACTATGCGGATCGCATCGTGGTCGCTTACCTGGGCAGTCTGGTTTCCATATTTCGCCCATTTGAGGCCCTTTCAAGTGACAGGAATACAGACTGCATAGCAGTAATGCGATCCCATTCCTGACCGCATTTCCTGCTTCGGGACTTTTAACTTCTAATTTTTATACCCAACCCCAGCTTAATAAAATTGTTACCCCCTTTCATTTTAATGGGTATCTGAACAAAATAGAGAGAAGATAGAGTGTGTTTAGTGAGAGAAAGTGTTCTTCTTCATCAAATTGGTCCATCGGAGTGAGTTTAGTGAGAGAAAGTCTTCTTCTTCATCAAATTGGTCCATCATCTCTACTCAGGCCCAGAAATTATCGAGTAATCTTCATCTTCTTCACCATAAGAGGTAAGTTTTCACCCCATTTCTCCAAATTCTCAAGTTTTGGTTAAAAATGGAACACACATGAATTGGTTCTTGAAGATGAAATTAAGACTTGCATGCATGTTCATGATTTGTCCTAATCTAGCAAAGGGGATTAATTAATCAAAGGGAACACATAGTGATTGGTAAAATGCCCAAATGAGTTCATGATTTCCAATTCTATGTCTAAACATGGGGTCTTGCAAATTAGATTGGAGGCAATAGAATGTCCGATGGGTTGACAATAGATATTAAAGGGGAATTTCGACTCGAGGTATGTATGGCTAACTTTGATCTTCGTAGAGTCACCTTGTTGGTGTCCGAGAATTCGATATGAGTTTCTGGATTATGTATATGTGAATCGATTGATCTAAGGTCTTGAGGTGTAAGATTCTATTTTTTGATTGTCCTAGTTGATTACTATGCCACCATGCTATATGAGATTGTGAAAAGGTAATTATTTGTGCTTATTCTATCAATTGCAAAGCTCGTTAAATGTTGAATACACCGGTATGAGAGGATGTGTTGCAAAACGAAAGAAATGATAACGAATCAAATTGTTGAATGTATTTAAGTTCTAAATGATGTGTATAACGTAATGGAAAGGAAATATGGATTTATCTAATTGAACTATATGTTGATGGTATGTCGTACATGACTCACTGTTTGGTAAATATTACTGTGGCCTTGATTTCACATGGTTATTTGGTTGTTACGAATGTATATTCTTGATGATGAAAATTATTTTGATTGAATTGATTGGTTGATGTTGCTAAATGTGATTGTAAGGTGGGATCGGGTTGCACGCCATAACAGAATAATGTGATTGTAAGGTGGGATCGGGTTGCACACCGTAACAGAAGTAATAAATGTGTAATGTCATTGTAAGGTGGGATCGGGTTGCACGCCGCAACAGAAGTAATAAGGGTGTAATGTGATTGTAAGGTGGGATCGAGTTGCACGCCACAACAGAAGAAATAAGGGTGGAATATGATTGTCAGGTGGAATCGGGTTGCGCCGCAACTAGAGAACGATTGAAATAAGAAACTGTGAAACTCTCATTTGTGTTTTCTGCATCTCCGTGTAGTATTTATTTGGTTTCTTTGACTGTCTCCTTTCTGTGTATTGTTTGATTTTACTTGGAGTAAAGCTTGTTCATACATACTAGTACTATTCCATGGTACTAATGTCCCTTTTTCCGGGGACGCTACATCTTTCATATGGATGTTTGTGGTTCCATAATAGGTAGCTTGGTGTGCCGATAGTGGTGCCTTCCTTTCATCTCCTCAACAGTTTTGGTGAGCCCCATTTCCTCTCGGGGCCGTGTGTGGACTATGTCATTCTCTTTTGTTTATGTTGTAAAAGGTATAGTCGGGGCCTTGTTATCGTCAAGTCTATGTAAACTCCTAGTACTCTTAGAGGCTCCGTAGACACGAGGTGGGTTGTATACATGTATATTTTTGGCGGCAGCTGTATTCACTCGTGATTTTGGGTCGCATTGGAAATGTTGTATGTAACTTGTATGTTTTTGGGATTATAGACTAATAAAATGTTAAAGAAGACATGAACTTAAGTCGTAAGTCCATGCTAAATTTTTAATTTTCTACTTCCCATGGAATATTGTACATTATGATCACGGGGAAATGCATTGGGTAGGAAAGGCAATCCAGGTCCTCTTGACCGGGTTCATCCGGTTAGGCGCCGGTCTCGTACCTCGGCTTTGGGGCGTGACACAATGTAGTTGTATTCCCTAAAAAATGGAAAAAACTTAGAATGTGAGTAGATTACAAGGATTTGAACAAGGCATGCCCTAAAGACTCTTTTCCACTACCTAACATCTATCGCACGATCGATGCTCCGGCTGGCCACGAGATCCTTACCTTTCTCAAAGCCTATTCCGGGTACAATCAAATTCAGATGAACCCGGAAGACCATGAGAAGACCTCGTTTATCACTAAATATGGAACTTATTGTTACAATGTAATGCCCTTCGGGCTAAAAAATGCAGGAGCTACATACCAAATCCTATTTAACAAAATGTTCAAGGAAAAAGTAGGTAAATCAATGGAAGTTTACATTGATGATATGTTAGTTAAGTCCCTGCGCATAGGGCCATTTAACTCATTTTCCGGAAACATTCAAAACCTTGAGGAAGTACAACATTGAGCTAAACCCGAAAAATTGTGTCTTCGGTGTCAGTTCGGGAAAGTTCCTTGGCTTCATGGTATCAAATAGGGGAATCGATATCAACCTCGACAAAATTAAAGTCATCAAATACGTCACCATTGTGGACAGTGTAAAAGTCGTACAAAGGTTAACTCGATGGATAGCTGCTTTGGGCCGATTAATCTCGAGGTCGTTCGATCGGAGTCACAAGTTCTTCTCCTTACTCAAAAAGAAAAATGATTTCGCATGGACCCCAGAATGTCAACAAGAATTGGAGGAATTAAAGCGGTACTTATCGATCCCACCTCTGCTCCACACTTAGAAGGTAGATGGGAAGCTACACTTATACTTGGTTGTGTCCGAAATAGCGGTAAGTGGCGTACTTGTTCGAGAAGAGAAAGGTACGCAGTTTCCTATTATTACGTCAGTCGAACCTTAGGTGATGTTGTGACTAGGTATCCACACTTAGAGAAGTTGGCACTTGCATTAATAAGCGCATCAAGAAAATTAAAGCCATATTTCCAGTGTCACCCCATATGTGTGTTAACCACTTATCCTCTCCGAAATGTTTTGCACAAGCCCGATTTATCGGGCCGATTGGAAAAATGGGCCGTCGAACTTCGCAGGTACGATATCAAATATCAACCCTGAAAGGCCATCAAGACTCAAATCTTAGCTGACTTCATGGATGATTTTGCGCCAACCCTCGTACCCAAAGTTGAGAAGGAACTTCTACTAAAATCGGGAGCATCATCGGAGGTATGGACCCTCTTCACGGACGGAGCCTCGAATGTGAAACGGTCCGGGCTTAGCGTTGTTTTGAAGCCACCTACAAGTAGCACTATCAGACAATCTATCAAGACTTCTAGGTTGACTTATAATAAGGCCGAGTATGAGGCCATGATTGTAGGTCTTGAGCTAGCTAAATGCTTGGGGACAGAAGTAGTTAAAGCCAAGTGTGATTCTTTATTGGTGGTGAACCAAGTAAACAAAAGATTCGAAGTTGGACATGATAGGATGCAGAGGTATTTGGAAAAGTTACAGGTAACCTTGCACCGCTTCAAGGAATGGAGGCTAGACCATGTACCTCGAGAACAAAACACGGAGGTCGACGCACTTGCAAACTTGGTGTCCCGGGGAGTGTTGTCCAGCTACTGAGATCTATGGTCGAGGAGGGTCATGCCGAGATAAATTTTACAAGTAAGACTTGGGATTGGAGAAATAAGTATATCTAATATTTGAAAAATGGAAAGCTCCCATCGGATCATAATGAGTCGAGGGCTCTACTAACCAAGGCTGCTAGGTTCACATTGGATGAAGGTGGGACGTCATACAGAAGGACGTTCGATGGACTGTTGGCGGTACGTTAAGGGCCGGGGGACACTGATTATGTTCTACAAGAGATCCACGAAGGCACTTGTTGAAACTACTCCGGGGCCGAGTCTTTGATCATAAAATTATTTGTAAGGCCCCGTAAAATTTTACCTAGAAAATCGGTACTTCGTGATGTCCATATTAAATTTATGTGTTCGGACCTTTTGGATTGAACAGTACCCTACGGACTTAGAAGAAAATGTTCGCGATATAGTGTGTTTCTGTGGCCCATTATGCGGTCGCATAATTACTCTGCGGACCGCGTAATGGCCGCACAGTGAACAAGAAAACTGGCCAAATTTGAGGCCAATTATGCTGCCCAAAATGCGACCGCATAATTAATATGCGGGCAGCATAATCCATCGCATATCTGCCTTGGAGTTTTGCAAGGGGAGTTCTGCGGCGCATTATGCGACCGCAAAACAGGTATGTGGGCCGAATAATGGCCGCATACTCGATCAGATATTACACCCGACTGAGGCCATTTTTGCGGCAGGTTTGTGGACCGCATTCCCATTATGTGGTCGCATATATGACCACAAATTTGAGTCAGAGGGTCCATTTTTCTATTTTTATAACCCGACCATATTTTAATATATAATATTTTGGGCTTCATTTGGGCGATACTCTGATCATTTTAGACAGAGTTGAGAGAAAGCTCAACCTACACACTAAAACACATCAACCTTGCAAAAATCTTTGAATATATTGAAGTGAGGCAGCTAATTCTTGGCCCTAAGAGATAAGGCTTCATCACCCTAACTCTTAATTTCGAAAATCTATGAAAAAGGGGATAATTAGGAAGACAAATCTTGGGTGTGCGGATGGATGTCTTGCATGCATGTGTTCTTAAAATATGTGGGGAGGTTGTGAGCTAAGAATGGGTTGAGGGGCGGTAGAATCTTTCATAAAAGGGGGATTAAAAGCACTACACATATATGTTTTGATGGAATGCTCTAGTGAGTTAAAATTACAATTATCTTTCTAACTTTGGGTTCAATTTTGTTGAATTATTAGAATAGAGTGAGGCTGCTAAACCGTAATCGCCTAAAATTAATAAAGAAAGCTCAACCGGGTGTGTTTTCTAAACTTCATCTCTCGGAATGGAATTCCTTAATATTTTCCGTAAAGTTTAAGTATAATCAGCTCAAAATTTTTAATTTCTACATTTCGGGTCATCCCGTTTGAACTTATAAACTTCATTATTAAAAATGAGCTTGTTGATGAAAGATAGAGGTTTAAAGTATGCTTGCTTATTAAAATAGTATGTCTTTGAGTCGTATTCTAAATGAAAACTAGTATACCAATTGGGTGAGGAAAAGGTACTTATTACTCCTAACTGCCCGTATGTGTACTAAATGCCTTGATTGAGTGAGTTTAGCCGATGATAAACTATAAAGATACTTGAAAATGAATTAAATAAATTGGGGAAATAGAGTGTGGTAATATATATACTTGTGCCTAGCTAGGCCTATGAAATGAGAAAATATATATATGAAATAGATTATGAGACGAGCTTGACTCAACTATTTAAGATAACTTCTAAAAGTGGAATTTTGCTAAAAGCTCTTTGAGGTATGTATGGCTAAAACCCCCATCTTCTTAGGAATCGAACCACTATGGTTCCCCCTATAAATTGTGTAAGCCTTAATCTTTATTGATGAAGGAAATAACATTTAAAACGTATTTCAGTTGTAAGACCTTATGTGGCATATGCATTCAAGTGCTTCCATGATGCTATGTTGTTACATGGTGAAGTATTGATGTTATGAAAATATGTTAAATTTCAAAGGATTGTGACAGTCTCTATATGCCCATGGTTCGTGTTTTCTCTCATGTGTACTTGATGTTTTGAACCGAACGACTTGTTGATGAAATTGTTATTGATGTGAAATATGTAGAAAAGAATTGAATTATGAAATGGGGCCTAGTGCCGGGTATGAACTAATGACTGTGTCCACTAGCATTGGAAGACTTGAAATATATGTGCATAATGAGAAATGAGATAATTGATGAAAATAGATATGTTTTGAGTAAGACGGCCTAGTCGATCGGGCCATGATCGGACACCATGCCGCACACATGGTGGTTTTGTGTTGTGTTATTAATGGAATTGAAATTAAAACATAAATTGGTATTGTTAAAACATGTCTCCAAGGGGGACGACCTAGCCGATCGGGTCGTGATCAGACTTTGTATAAAAGTACGGTGGTGATATGAGTAATGAGATGTTAATGCTAGTGATGGCGAAGATAAAGTTAAAAATGATTCTCTTGAAATCTTGTGTGATTCCTTAACTGATGTTGTGATGGTGCTTATGTTTCTCATTGAATTCTGGAACTCTACTTATTGCATTATTGATCTTTCTAAGGAGATGTGTGTTACTTCCGTATGTTGATAATCGTTAGGTTTCACTTGGGCATTTCGATGTTATTGATTGTGACTTGATTGTTTATATGGATTTCTTTTTCTTCTATGGTTATTATATTTTGAAAGACGACTTTTAGATTAACATACTAGTACTATTCGACAGTACTAACCTCCTTTTTGCCGGAGGCGCTGCATCTTTAATGGATGCAGGTGGTTCCAGAGTAGGCGGTAGTGGTCAGCGATAGGGGTATGTTCCTTCCAGCTAAATTGGTGATCCCCACTTCATTTTGGGGTCCTGTGTCATTGGGTTATCATGTACTTTTCATTTGAGGTATAGCGGGGGCCTTGTTGCCGGCATTTCCAAATCTCTCTTCAGTTGTATTTAGAGGCTCCGTAGATGGGTTGTGGGTGGTGTCGGGTATCGGAATTGGATTGGAAAACATTTTTATTTGGCGAATATGTTTTCTTTATATCTAGTAATTGTAATAACCGGGTTATTATGGCTGAAACTGCTAATGGAAACAAAAAATTAAATTTGTTAATGATATATTTACAAAGTATGATTAGTGGAGTTCACCTCCTCTTTATTCACGAATTAGTTGGGTAGAATAAGACCTATCAGGCTTTCTCAGTCGTGTTTACTTGGTTGAGCATCGGTCGCGCCCCTCGGTTTTGGGGCGTGAAATTATAAGAGCAGGGCATTACTGGGATGGAATGGAAAAAAACACAAAGGAGTTTGTTCGTAAATGTGATAAATGTTAAAGGTTTGCACTGATGATCCATCAGTCCGGAGAACAACTTCACTCGGTCCTATCCATGTGGCCATTCATGAAATGGAGGATGGATATCGCTAGACCTCTGCCAACAGCGCCAGATAAAGCTAAATTCATTTTTTAATGACTGGCTACTTTTCTAAGTAGGTGGAAGCACAGGCCTTGGAGAAGGTCAGAGAAAAATAAGTTATTGACTTCATTTGGCACCACATCGTGTGTCGATTCGGGATACCTGCCGAAATCGTATGCGACAATGGCAAGGAATTCATCGGCAGCAAGGTAACAAAGTTCCTCGAAGAACAAAAAATAAAAAAGGATCTTATCGACGCCATATCACCCGAGCGCAAACGGACAGGCCGAATCTACGAACAAGACTATTATAAAAACATAAAGAAAAGGTTGAGTGACGCTAAGGGGAAATGGAGGGAAGTTCTACCCGAGGTCATTTAGGCATTCCGAACGACATCAAATTCCAGTGCGGGGGAAACCTCGTTCTCCCTGGTATATGGATACGAAACCGTAATCCCAGTCGAGGTTGGGGAACCTAGTGCCAGATTTCGTCATCCAATGGGGGAATAAAATCACGAGGCTATGAATACTAGACTCGAGTTATTAGATGAAAAACGAGAAGCTGCAGTTGTTTGGATGGCTGCACAGAAGTAAAGAATCAAAAGATACTACCATAGAAGAACCAACCTTCGACACTTCAGAATCCGGAGCTTAGTTCTTAGGAAAGTCACCCGCAATACTCGAGACCCGAATGAAGGGAAACTAGGCCCGAATTGGGAAGGACCATATCGATTCATTGGAGTCATTGGAAAAGGATCTTACAAAACTTGGCACGATGGAAGGCGAAAAAGTGTCAAACAATTGGAATGTATCACTGCTCAGACGATATTATTTTTGAGGTATGGCCTTCTCATCTTTTGAATTTGTATTCAAGATTAACTTGTTGGAGATGTTCGAACAAAGACGTCGAGAGCACCCTTCTACACGAAGACCTTAGGTTTTAAACCACGCGTTGCACTCTTTTTCCCTTAGGTCGGGTTTTATTCCAAATGGGTTTTTCCGACGAGGTTTTTAATGAGGCAACAACTATGTGCTACCTAAGGATAATTCAACAGTATCCAAGGCTTATTTTCAATCAACCTCGAATACTGGAGGGCATCACCCTCGAAGGATATATTTTCGATAAAAACACTTCATGCCAAATAGGGCCTTAATAGGAAAACTTTGTAGTTGGCCAAACGGTCAGATGAAGCGTGTCCATATAGAATAGACGGGCCTCGATGGCAAAACATGTATGCATTTTTCAAAGAAGCATTCTTTCTATATTAAACACTTTGTGTCTCGAAGATATTTTCTACTATATGAGCTCCATACTTGTGATTCTCTGTAAGAAACGACTCAAGAGCCAAAACAGTAATATACCTCAAATACTCGGAGACTGTCATTGACAGTCAGAACATTCGAGTTGTCTAACTCGAATTCGTAAGACCTCAAAGAGGTATCCCTCGAAGTAAAGGCCAAGACCATCATACTCAGGGACCAACCTTTCGAACAAGTTTGAAATTTTATCAGGAAACAAGTCCAAGAGACACACCCAAAGGCTACGGCCAAACTAAAGGCTACGACCGAAATAACAGGGCTCGGAGACGTCTGAATTACGAAATAAAAATAGGCCTTCGAATCCTCAGAAACCCGGTTAAATTAAGGCTTCCCTCGGAAAAATAAGTAAAGGGATTCGATAAAATCATCCCTCAAGAAACCTCAAGAGGTGTCAAATTATTTACATACAAACTTGTACTAAGGCACTAAAAATAAAAGGGTTATGATCGACACTAAACCCTCCAAAAACCCAATGTGTAAAAGATGCATGCCAAGGAATAAACATAAAGAAAATTTTACTAAGTATTTTAAGATGAAAAGGGAATATAATAGCCATCTCCTGAAGGCCATATCGCCCCAGTCTAAAACAACCTAAGGGTTTATTTTACTCTGAGTCTGAGCCGATGCTCACTCAATTATTGAAGTTATGACATCAAAAACTAATTCTTCACAAAAGGAAAACGAAGCAAACTTTATAGAAAATCAGAGACGAAGAAAAGAGGAAAAGAATTCTTTATATACATGAAGAATATTTACAATGCCCCAATGGATCCTTACACAAAAAAAAAGGGAATATCCTAAAGGACTGATCTACTTTAGGAGCTGCATATTAGGTACCTACACCTTCAAGAACCTCCTCATCGAGGGCTTCATCATTGTCGCCTCCGCTTTCGGAACCACTAACAGAGTCTTCTTTATCAAAAAGAATAGCGGCAGCCTCATCCTCTAAATCCTTTGCCTTTTTAATATCAGCTGATAGGTTAAAGCCACGTGCATGCACTTCCTCAGATGTCTCTCTCTGGGATTGTCACCCGGCGAATGTTGTCATCCACGTCGTCAGCAGCAATAGAGATCTCATGTGCTCGAATGTTGTCATCCTCGTCGTCATCTCGATAAGACGACACAAATGCCTCCGCCTCAGATTTAGCCTTTGCAATTTCGGCAGCCGACTTAGCTTCGAGCCCCTCGATCATCCGGCCCCGGGCCAAGATTTCCACATTCACGTTGTGAAGTTGACATTCAACCGAAGTCAGTTGGGCTCGAATCATGTTGTTTACCTTGAAAATGGTTTTAACAATTATATTTAATTTGTGGTTCTAAAAATATATTATTTATTCCACTACTAGTTAATAATCAAGAAGTAATGAATGTAAGTAAGGAAAACAAGTTAAACAAACCAAGGTAGTCACAAGACTGGGGCCACGAGCTCACTGGAATCGGGGCCTCGAGGTCGGATAATAGAAATAAATGAAGAACAGTAAATAAGAAGCAATAAAGCCGAGAGACAGTGTTGAGCACGAAAAAAGAGAAAAATGTTGTATTGTAGTCCATTGTTATTTTCAAGAATAATTGGGGTCCCTTTTATATAGGAGGGGTGAATCCCAACAAGTACATGTCTAATTATGACAGAGAAATGCTATTGGTACAGCTGTATAACGGCCTTGTACGAGCTTGTACTATCTTTGCAGATCATATCAACTCTAACCACGTGTTCTTGAGAAATTCCCGCCTTTCCATGACAGTCATCGATTATAGACTGCTTCGAGGTAGCCCGTGAGGGTTCTTCAACCTACTTCCTCGAGGTATTCACTTCGAGGTCAAACTTCAGGCTCTACTTCGAGCCTCTCAAAATCGAGCTTGGCATGCCATAGAGGCCTCGATATCGGACTCTCCGATATCGACGGTATACAGATAGTCCCCGCGTTTCTTAGAGTGAAAGGATAAGAAACGTTTTGAACTCTCTACCCTTCGAGACCATGTGTGATGATGTCATCCCTATGATGCAGACGTTGAAGCGTTCGTAATGCCCCGTCAATTCTCTTCCCCAAAAAGTCATAATTGCTCGTCAGAGCCAGATGGCGACAAACGTCAATGAACAGTGGTCGTTTTCTCTTATAAATACTTGGTTTCATCCCTTCAATAAGAACTTTATCATTCTGCAGCAAATCTCTTCGTCTATAGACTCACCTTTCTCCACCACTTCTTTTGTCGTGTCAGCTTAAACTGTGACAGTGTTTTCTTATTCTCCTCCTTACCCTAAAGAACCCATGACTAAAACATCCAAACTGGTCCCTCCGAAAGAAGAAGGCTCTGAATCCGTTCCCCAGAATGAAGGAACATCTACTTCTTTTTCTCTTCTGGTCGGCAAAAAGTCGCTGAGGTTTAATGAGATTATTCCGAGAAAATTTACATTACAGAAGGACATTACAGTAGAGAAACCTCTTAATGTCTTTGGTCGTCGAGAAAGCGCCACAAGGTATATACGATAAATCGAGGAGAGACACCTCGATGCTGTAAGGAGAAAGTGTGGATGCGGAGAGGAGGTCGTTTTGCGAATATCCTCTGATGAAGAGGATATAACGACCTATGTAGAAGGTTTCTGGTTAGTGTATACATACCCTTTTACATTAGGTCCCCTCGAGCCGCTCGTGCTCGAGTTCTGCGAAAGGTATCCAGTTACCTTGGCCCAGATCCATCCGTACTTCTCGCGGATCGTGTTGATGATGAGGCTTTTTGTTGACATGGTCGGGATAGAATTCACTCTCAGCCACCTCATACGGTTGTATCGTCCTCAGTATTTCTGAGGTCTAATCAAACTCCAACGTCGGGCAACCAAATCTTTCTTTGCTAGCAGCGACGAGGGTAGGGATCACAGTTGGATGAGTCGATTCATTAGAGTGAGGACCATCGCCTTCATTCCCTTGGAGTTCCTGCCGTTCCCCGAGAAATGGAACTTCACATGTGAGTGAAATGTTATGCTTCATCTTCCTTTCATTAATTTTGTAACACATCGAGTGATTGTTTCCCTTTCTCTTTTTCCAGCGGTACCGTGGATGCCTGATGTGGTTCTCAACCTCCCGGACTGGGCTCGCAAACTTGTAGCTACCTCGATATATGATAAATTCAGATGGATGGACTTCTCGAGGGGCAAGTGGGAGGCGAAGCACCATGGTATATGTTATAATGATACATTTTCCCTTTTAAGAGATACCCTTCTTCAAAGGAACTAACTTCTTTGTTGCAGGTACTGGTGAGTTCTTCGAGATGAGGCCGCCCCCTCTTGGTGAAGAAGAGGAACCTTCGGCTTCGAAGCCGAAAAAGGATAATAACAGAAAAATATTCTCGAAGGAAGAGGACTCCCAAAGCAAATCAAGACCAGATCGGGGACATAGGAAGAATGTAGTCACATTTGAGGACTTATTCATTCGTAGATCCATGGGCGATGATGACGATGAAGTGGAGGGTTCGTAGTTGGTGACTCGAACTGGAAAGCCTTCTAAAGCAAATAAGCCTGCAGAAATCGAGGCCCTTATCCTCGAAGGAGGAGATAAAAAGAAGAAAAAGGACGAAGACCCTTCGTCTCCGGACTTGCCAGCTGCTTCCCAGACTACGGGGAATACTTCGAAGGGAAAAGGCGTTGAAGTACCTCTGCCCGATCAGAGCGCCTCATGAGATTTCCTTCATCATCATTCCCAAATTTCTCTGAGGAAACCATTAGGGGGGCTAGGGACTTAAAGATGCCCGAGTTAGGTAGAGTCCCAATTTAGAATGACCTCTTCCAGGGCTGCTTCAGTGAGGTCGATGAGGCCGAAACGGCTGATTCAAATTCAACCTTCAACGAAGCTCAACGAATTTGTTTAATGGTGAGTTTTTAATAGTGCTATAATTTTTCCAACTTCATATTTTTTTTCTTTTTCTGAACAAACTTTTCTTTCGGAAGGCTATCGACAAATTCAAGGCCAAGATACGTTGATAAGAGGCCGAGTTGCGTAGATCTTCTAATGAGGAGAAGACCCTCTGGCGTCTTTGTGCCGAGAAAGAAAAGGAGCTGCTATAGTTTTGATAGGAGTTGACCCGATCTCGGGACTTTGAGGATGAGCTTGAGAAGCAGGTAACCTTAGTTTTGAAATAGTATGGGCTTCTTCTCCCATATTTGGAGGCTAACACTTTGATGACTCAGTTGCAGCAGAAGGTAGAAATGCTAGAGCATCTTCGAGGCGAGGTCTCCCAAGTTAACTCTGAATGAAATTAGTGGAAGGCACAAACGGATGTCCTTTCTGTGGCCAAGAAAGATGCATTGGCTAAAGTGTGCACCCTCGAGATTCAACTCTGAAATGCTCGAAAGAGTAATTCAGTTCAGGTCGGCAGGATAACTTAGCTCGAGGCTGGCCTTACGAAAGTGAAGGCCGAGATCGAGAAAGCCCGAGTTGAATCAAAAGAGATACAAATAAAGGCCGACAAAAAGGTAGTTATCTATTTGAAAGATGTTGCTGATGCCCAAATGGAATTGAGAGGGGCCTCCGATCGAGAGAAGAGGAGCAATGAATATGTCTGATGCAAGTCTCGGAGGGAACCTCTCGAGGAGATTCACAATAAGGGCTTCGATCTCTCGGAGGAGATATACCAGGCCAAAGCGGACAAGATTGGTACCAATTTCGTCGTTTCTTCGGATGATGAAGACGATGTTGAAGGCGATGAGGAGGAGGCCAACGAGGAAGTTAATCTCGAGGGGGTTTATGAAGGAAAAGTCCCCGAGGGTGAAAAGACAAAGTCCCCGATGGTAGAATAGGTCTTCTTTTGATTTTTGTAAAGGGCTCCCCGTGGGAATGTTGTAGATGTACCTTTGTACTATAGTTTATATATAAACAAACTTTCATCTTATTTTTGCATAAAATATTATCTTGCCTTTTTTTATGCTTGTCGATGATCAGTCCAATGTGTTGGACTCAGAATATAAAACCCTTAGGTTTATGTGCTCGATTATCGATCGACAGTAAGTGACCATCTGAGGTCCGATCTTGGAACTGAGCTTTAGCTCGGGACCTTCGAGTTCAAACTTAGGTGGGGTCTCGAGCACTATGTGCTTCGGCCTTTAGGTCGTTAGGTGTCGACCCTTAGGTTTTAAATTATTGGCCCTTAGGCTATTTTCTATTTGGCCCTTAGGCTATTTTTAATTTGGCCCTTAGACTATTTTCAATTTGGCTCTTAGGCTCTTTAGATCGGCCCTTAGGATTTTTATATTGGCCCTTAAGCTCTTTAGGTTGGCCCTTAGGCTCTTACATATCGGCCCTTAGGATCTTTTTAGATTGGGTCAATTCGACCTCTAATATGGCTATAATTTTACCCCCATTCTAGATAAAGACTTTTTAAGTTTTGTTATACCTTGGCATGTTTTGTGTTCGTCCGAATCTTTGACGGCTCAAATAGGAACCTCGATTATAAGTCAATATGTGACGATAATTGAGTACCTCATGGGGTTCTCTCCAAGGCTGATTTTTTGAAGCCCTTTATACTGAAGGCTATTTTTTCCGAAGCCTATTCATTGGTCAGAACTGATATTATCGAAGCTCCTTTGCTTATGCCGAAGGGAGCCCGATTAACCTATTTTTTTGAAGTGTTTGAAAGCCTTTAGATTTTATGGCAGAAGTCGGACGCTCCGAGCCGCATTTCTTCAGTCGTAGCCTTTTCATATGACCCTAATCTTTATATTAGGTCGTAGCCTTTAGTCTCCGGGTGAGATTACCTCGGCCTCTATATCGAGGGTATGCCTTTTTAGGGGTCTTACAAAATTCGAATATATAGCCTTGGCCTTAATATCAGGGTTATGCCTTTTTAAGTTCTTATAAGTTTGAGTATGCCTAGTTGAGGTCTTATAAATTTGATTGCCTCATTGAGGTCTTATAGATTCGATTTTGCCTCATTGATGTTTTAAGAGTTCAAGTCCTTGATGGCTCGATAAGTCGACTATGGATGACAGTCCCCGAGTGTTCGGGAGTATTTGTCCCTTGAGACGTTTCATGCAATAATAGTAAACTTCCTTGAGGCACAAAGTGTTTTGATAAACAATGATGCTTATTTGATTACTCGATACATGCGTACATTTTTTTTCCATTGGGGGTTTGAGTATTCTATACAGACACGGTTCATTTGACTATTTGGCCCGATACAACATTCTCCTATCGAGGTCCTCTTTGGCATAACTTGGTTTGGTTGAAAAGGTAACCTCCAAGGGTGATGCCCCCCAGTATTCGAGGTTCTTTGAAATAAAGCCATGAATACTTGATGAGTTTTCCTTAGGTAGCATATGGATGTTGCCTTGTTAAAATCCTTGCCGGTAAAACCCATTGGGGATAAAGCCCGATCCAAGGGAAAAAAAGTGCAACGCATGCTTTAAAACCCAAAGTCTGCGAGCTGAAGATCAATCGATGAGAGACACCTCGATGTTGTAAGGAGAGAGTGGGGATGGGAGAGGAAGTCGTTTTTCAAATACCCTCTCGTGAAGAGGATATTACGACCTACGTAGAGGGGTTCTTGTCAGTGTATACACACCCTTTTACATTAGGTCCCCTCGACCCGCTCTTGCTCGAGTTCTACCAAAGGTACCAAGTTACCTTGGCCTAGATTCATCCGTCCTTCTGGTGGATCGTGTTGATGATGAGGTGTTTTGTTGACAAGGTCGGGATCGAATTCACTCTCAGCTACCTCATACGATTGTATCAACCTCAGAATTTCTGAGGTCTAATCAAACTCCAATGTCGGGCCACCAAATCTTTCTTTGCTAGCAGCGAGGAGCGAAGGGATCGAGGTTGGATGAGCAGTTTCATCAGAGCGAGGGCCATCGACGTCATTCCCTTGAATTTCCTTCCGTTCCCCGAGAAATGAAACTTCACACGTGACTGAAATACGATGCTTCATCTTCCTTTTATTAATTTTGTTACACGTCGAGTGATTGTATCCATTTCTCTTCTTTCGGCGGTACCCTGGATGCCTGATGCGGTCCTCAACCTCCTGGACTGGGCTCGCAAACTTGCAGCAACCTCAACATATGATAAATTCAGGTGGATGGACCTGTCGAGGGGCAAGTAGGAGGCGAAGCCCCATGGTATATGTTATAATGATACCTTTTCCCTTTTAAGAGATGCCTCTCTTCACAGGACCTAATTTCTTTATTGCAGGTATTGGTGAGTTCTTCGAAATGAGGCCACCCCCTCTTGGTGAGGAAGATGAACCTTCGGCTTCAAAGCCGAAAAAAGATAATAAGAGAAAAAGGTCCTCGAAGGATGAGGACTCCCATATCAAAGCAAGGCCAGCTCGGGAACATAGGAAGAATGTAGTCACCAATGAAGACTTATTCATCCGTAGATCCACAGGCGATGATGACGATGAAGTGGAGGGTTCAAAGTTGGTGACTCAAATCGGAACGCCTTCCGAAGCAATTAAGCCTGCAACAGCCGAGGCCCTTATCATCGAAGAAGGGGATGAAAAGAAGAAAAAGGACGAAGGCCCTTCATCTCCGGACTTGCCAGCTGCTTCCTAGACTTCTGGGAATACTTCTAAGGGAAAAGGCGTCGAAGTAACTTTGCCCAATCAGAGTGCCTCAAAAGATTTCCCTGAGGTCGTTATAGTAGGTCACTCAACATCATTCCCAAATTTCTCTGAGGACACCATTAGGGATGCTCGGGACTTAAAGATGCACGAGTTAGGCGGAGTCCCAAGTCAAAATGACCCCTTGCAGGGCTGCTTCACTGGTATCGATGAGGCCGAACCGGCTAATGCAAAGTCAAGTTGCAAAGATCTTCTAATGAGGAGAAGACCCTCTAGCTTCTTTATTCCAATAAAGAAAAGGAGTTGGTACAGTTTTGATCTGAGTTGACCCGAGATCGGGACTACGAGGACGAGCTTGAGAAGTAGGTAACCGTAGTTTTCAAAGAGTATGGGCTTCTTCTCCCATCTTTGTAGGCTAACACTTCGATGACTCAGTTGTAGCAGAAGGTAGAAATGTTTGAGCGTCTTCAGGGCGAGGTCGCCCAAGTTAACTACGAATGCAATGAGAGGAAGGCACAAATGGATGTCCTTTTTGCGACTAAGAAAGAATCATTAGCTAAAGTGTCCTCCCTCGAGATTCAACTTTGAAATGCTCAAGAGAGAAATTCAGTTCAGGTGGGCAGGATAACTGAGCTCGAGGCTGGTCTACGAAAGTGAAGGCCGAGATCGAGAAAGCACGTGTCAAATCAAAAGATATACAAATGAAGGCCAACAAAAAGGTAGCCATCTATTTGAAAGATGTTGTTGATGCCCAAATGGAGTTGAGAGGGGCCTCCGATTGAGAGAAGAGGGGAAACAAATATGTCTGATGCAAGTATCGGAGGGAAACCCTCAAGGAGATTCAAGCTAAGGGCTTCGATCTCTTAGAGGAGATAGACAAGGCCAAAGCGGACCAAATTTGGACCAAGTTCCTCATTTCTTATAATGATGAAGACGATGCTGAAGGCGATGAGGAGGAGGGCGATGATGAAATTAGTCCCAAGGGGGTTGATGAAGGCAAAGTCCCCGATGATAGACTAGGTCTTCTTTTGATTTTTATAAAGGTCTCCCCATGGCAATGTACCTTTGTACTATTGTTTATATATAAAGAAACCTTTCATCTTATTTTTGCATAACATTTCATCTTACTTTTTTCTTTTTTTATTTTTGATTCTTGTCGATGATCAGTCCAATGTGCTGGACTCGGAATATAAAACCCTTAGGTTTATGTGCTCGATGATCGATCCATAGTAAGTGACCATTTGAGGTCCGATCTTCGAACTGAGCTTTAGCTCGGGACCTTCGAGTCTGAACTTAGGTGGGGTCTCGATCACTATGTGCTTCGGCCTTTAGGTCGTTAGGTAATGACCCTTAGGTTTTAAAACATTGGCCCTTAGGCTATTTTCAATTTGTCCCTTAGGCATTTTAGATTGGCCCTTAGGCTCTTTAGGTTGGCCCTTAGGATCTTACATATCGGCCCTTAGGCTCTTTATCTATTGGGTCAATTTGACCTCTAATATGGCTATAATTTTCCCCCATTCTGGCTAAAGACTTTTAATTTTTTTTAAGCCTTGGCATGTTTTGTGTTCGTCTGACTCTTCGACGGCTCAAATAGGAACTTCGATCATAAGTCGATATGTGAGGATAATTGAATACCTCGTGAGGTTCTCTCGAAGGCTGATTTTTCGAAGCCTTTATACTAAAGGCTATTTTTTCGAAGCTTATTCATTGTTCGGAGCTGATATTATCGAAGCTCTTTTTCTTATGTCGAGGGTAGCCTGATTAACCGGTTTTTTTGAAGTGTTTGAAGGCCTTTAGATTTTTTGGAGGAAGTTGGACATCTCTAAGCGGCGTTAATTCGGCCGTACCCTTTTCATATGACCCTAGTCCTTATATTAGGTTGTATCCTTTAGTCCCCGGGCGAGATGACCTCCGCCTCTATATCGATGGTATGCCTTTTTAAGGGTCTTACAAGTTCGAATATAGCCTTGGCCTTAATGTCGGTGTTATGCCTTTTTAAGGTCTTATAAGTTCTAATATGCCTCGTTGAGGTCTTATAAAATTGATTGCCTCATTGAGGTATTAAGATCTTGAGTCCTTGATGGCTCGATAATTTGACTGTGGATGACAGTCCCCGAGTGTTCGGGAGTATTTGACCCTTGAGCCGTTTCATGCAAGAATAGTAAACTTCTTTGACACGCAAAGTGTTTTGATGAACAAGGATTCTTCTTTCATTACTCGATACATGCGTACATATTTTTACCATTGGGGGATCGAGTATTTTACATGGACACTGTTCATTTGAAAGTTTTGGCCTGATACAACATTCTCCTATCGAGGCCCTCTTTGGCATAACTTGGTTTCTTTGAAAACGTAACCTTCGAGGGTGATCCCCCAGTATTCGAGGTTGATTGTAAAGAAGCCATGAATACTTGATGAGTTTTCCTTAGGTAGCATATGGATGTTGCCTCGTTAAAAATCTTGCGGATAAAATCCGTTTGGGATAAAGCCCGATCTAAGGGAAAAAGAGTGCAACGCGTGCCTTAAAACCCAAGGTCTTCGATCTGAAGGGTGCTTCAATTCCTCTCAATCGAATACCTGCAATAAGTTAATATGAAATATAAACGAAAAGGAAGAAGTTTATACCTTAGCAATAATAGCGTTTGAGCATCGATATGTTCCAATTGCTTGGTATTTGATCGCCCTCCATGGGGCCAAGTTTGTAGGACCCTTTGCCTACTACTCCGAGGATCTGGTAGGGTCCTTCCCAGTTAGGGCCTAGTTTCCCCTTCATTTGGGTTTCGAGTGTTGAGGGTGACTTTCGGTACAACTAAGTCCCCGACCGCGATGTATCGGAGGTTTGTTCTTCTGTTGTAGTATCTTTCGATTCTTTGTGTTTGAATGGCCAGTTTGACCAGTGCGTCCTCGCACCTTTCATCTAGTAGTTCGAGGGCGGTATTCATGGCCTCGTTGTTCGAGTCTTCGGTAGTGTGTTGAAATCTAGCACTTGGCTCTCTGACCTTAATTGGTATCAGTGCCTCGGACCCATATACCAGAGAGAACAGGGTGTCCCATGTGCTCGACTTTGAGGTTGTTCGATACGCCCATAATACCTCGGGAAACACTTCTCTCCATTTCCCTTTTTGCATTCTCTAACCTCTTCTTTAAGTTTTGAATGATATTTTTGTTTGTGGACTCGGCCTGACCATTTTCACTTGGGTGGTAATGTGTTGAAAGGATCCTTTTGATTTTGTGATCCTCGAGGAATTTCGTCACCTTGCTGCCGATGAATTGCTTCCCATTATCACATGTAATCTCGGAGGGGATTCCGAATCAGAATATGATGTGATCCCATATGAAGTCGATGACTTCTTTTTCTCTTATCTTCTCGAAGGCCTGTGCTTCTACCCATTTCGAGAAGTAGCCAGTCGTAAATAAAATAAATCTAGCTTTACCTAGCGTTGTGGTAGGTGTCCGACAATGTCCATCCCCCATTTTATGAATGGCCACGGGGATAGGACCGAGTGTAGTTGTTCACGGGTTTGTGATACATTGGTAAAAATCTTTGGCATTTGTCACATCTTCGAACGAAGTCCTTGGTGTCCTTTTCCATGTTGTCCCAATAGTAACCTTCTCTAATTACCCTTCTAACTAAAGAATCGGCACCGGAATGGTTTCCAAGGGTGCCTTCGTAGATTTCTCGAAGCACATAGTCGGTGTCCCTCGGTCCCAATCATACTTCTAATGGTCCATCGAAGGTCCTTCTGTATATCGTTCCAGTCTCATCGAGTGAAAATTGAGTTGCTTTGGCTCAAAGGGCCCTCGATTCTTTTGGATTCGTGGGGAGTTTCCCATGTTTCAGTAGTCAATGTACTTATTCCTCCAATCACAATTTGGACTTGTGGATTTGATTGCGGCATGGCCTTTTTCGATCACCGATTTGGATAGTTGTACAACAGTCCCCAGAAGTATGTTATCTTCTTCGACAGACGATCCCAGATTTGCCGAGTGCATCAGCCTCGCTATTTTGCTCTCGAGGTATGTGAACCAGGGTCTACTTTTTGAAGCGATGCAATGTCACTTGAAGCTTTTCCAAGTATCTTTGCATCCTATCTTCTCAAACCTCGAAGCTACCATTTACTAGGTTTACAACTAGAAGAGAGTCACATTTTTCTTCATGACCTCTGCTCCTAGGCCTTTGGCCAGTTCGAGACCTGCAATCATGGCCTCATACTCGGCCTCATTGTTAGTCAACTTCAAAGTTTTTATTGATTGTCTAATTATGCCGCTCTTAGGTGCTTTTAGAAATATGTCGAGCCCAGACCCTTTTACGTTCGAGGCTCCGTCAGTAAAAAGGGCCCATACCCCTGACGACGTGCCCATTTTTAACAAGAGTTCTTTCTCTACCTCGGGCAGGAGGGCAGGCATAAAATCAGCCATGAAGTTCGCCAAAATTTGAGACTTGATGGTAGTTCGATTTTGATACTCGATATCATACCATCCGAGTTCAATGGCCCATTTGGCCAATGGGCCCGATAATTCAGGCTTATGCAAGATGTTTCAAAGAGGATAATCCACTCGTAGTTGTTTTTCTTCTTGAGCAAGGAGAAGGAGTGATGACTTCGATCTGACGACCTCGAGATGAATTGGCCTAATTATGCTATCCGCCTAGTCAGCCGTTGTACTGCTTTCACACTATTCACCACAATGATCTCCTCGATGGCCTTGATTTTGCTGGGGTTGATTTCAATCCCCCTGTTCGACACCATGAAGCCCAAATATTTGCCTGATCCGAATCCGAAGGCGCATTTCTCGGGGTTGAGCTTCATGTTGTACCTCCTTAGGATATCGAATGTTTCTTGAAAATGAGTCAAATGGTCGTCTGCATGCAAGGACTTAACTAACATGTCATCAATGTAAACTTCCATAGACTTGTCTATTTGATGTTCGAACATCCTATTAGCTAGGCGTTGAAATGTGGCTCCCGCATTTTTTAGCCCGAAGGGCATTACACTATAACAATATGTGCCATACTTCGTGATGAACGAAGTCTGGTCCTCCGGGTTTATTTGAATTTGATTGTACCCGGAGTAGGCATCGATAAAAGTAAGGATCTCGTGGCCGGCCGTGGCGTCGATCAAACGATCGATGTTGGGTAATGGAAATCAATCTTTAAGGAAGGCTTTATTTAAATCTTTATAATCTACGCACATTCTCAATTTATTTCCCTTTTTGGGGACTATTACTACATTAGCTAGCCACTCGGGGTATTTCACCTCTCTAATGGATCCTATTTTGAGAAGCTTTGTTACCTCGTCCTTGATGGATTCATGCTTTACCTCGGATTGAGGCCTCCTTTTTTCCTTTACCGGTTTGAACCTGGGGTCGACGCTTGGTCAACGGGTGGTTATTTCTGACGGGATCCCTGTCATGTCTAAATGGGACCAAGCGAAGAAATCAATATTATCAATAAGAAATTGAATGACTTTTTTTCCTGAGATCGGGGGTTAATCTTGTTCCCACGTATACCTTTCGAACTGGAAGATGTTTGACCAATACGTCATGTTCGAGCTCTTGGACTGTTGACTTAGTTGCATCTGACTCTTCGGGGGAAATGGAGTTTCTAGGAGTGAGGAAGTCATATTCGTCGTCCTCGACTACTTGCGCACTGATCACCTGTCCCTCAGACTCAACCGAGGGTATAACTGTGGTTGCTATTTGGCTACTTCCTTGTCTTTTGACTTCTCTGAGGTGGAAGGAGCTGATGCTGGTTCCATATCGTGCACCGCGAACATCTCCTTTGCTGCATGATTCTCTCCATACACCGTCTTTACACCATCCTTTGTTGGAATATTCATCCTTTGATGAAGAGTTGATGGCACTGCCCTTATACTATGAATCCATGGCCTTTCCAGCAAGGTGTTGTATATCATGTCACCTTCGATGACGTTAAACTTGGTATGTTGAATTGTACCGGCCACGTTGACTGTGAGGATGATTTCCCCCTTCGTTGTCTCACTCTCCATGTTGAATCCATTCAGGACTCGAGAGGCGGGGATGATTTGGTCGAGCAGCCCGAGCTGCTCCACAACCCTCGACCTGATTAAGTTGGCCGAGCTACCTGGATCCACTAGCACACGTTTAATTTGAACTTTATTTAAAAGAAAAGAGACTACTAGTGCGTCATTATGAGGCTGAGATACGGCCTCGATGCCTTCCTCGCAGAATGTAAGATCATCATCAGGTACGTAGCTCCGAGTCCGCTTTTCCTTTGTAATGGATAATTTTTCTCGTTTGAACACAGGTCCCTGTGGGACGTCGACTCCTCCAATGATCATATGAATGATATTTTGTGGCTTCTCCTGTTGGTTCTTCCTATTCGCCTCTTTTTCTCGAAAGTGATTCTTAGCTTGATCACTGAGGAAGTCTCGAAAGTGCCCTTCACTGATTAGTCGGGCTACCTCCTCCCGAAGCTTTCTACAATCTTCGATCCTATGACCGTTAGTTCCATGGTATTTGCACATTAAATTAGTGTTCCTTTGGGAAGGATCCGATTGTATTGGCTTCGGCCACCTGGTATCTCTGATCTTACCTATTGCTGATACACGTCTGATGTATTGATTTTGAATTTATATTCTGACAATCGGGGTGCCTCCATCGGCCCCATGTGCCTGTCGAACCTAGTTTTGCTCATGCGTCCCCTAGAACTCTGACCTCGATCTTCCCTTCGATCATTTCGTGGTATATCACGCCTCAGGGCATTTCTTCGGTCTTCGACATATGGCTGGTATCTTTCCTTGTTCGGTTTCGACTCCCTTTCTACATTCCTTTACTCTTTTGCTAAGAGCCTGCTTGGATATACTGAGCCCGAGCGGGCTCCCAATTGGTCGTCCTCGACCCTAATATTTGATTGATATATGTTATGCATCCGCCCAAGTCACGGCGGGATACTCGATCAAAGTTTTCTTCAGCTGCTTCGAAGCTATCGAGCTTCAGTCATTCAAAACCTGAGTGAAGGCTTGCACCGCCCAGTCATCGAATATTGGTGGTAATTCTATTCGTTCCATCTGAAAGCAGGATAAAAACTCCCTTAGCATCTCGTTCTCTCTCTATTTAATTTTGAAGACATCAGACTTCCTTGTAGAGACCTTAATGGCACCAGCATGTGCCTTCACAAAAGAGTCTGCCAACATGGAAAACGAATCTATTTATTTCGGGGGGAGGTTATGATACCACATCATGGCCTCCTTGGACAGTGTTTCTATAAACTTCTTCAACAAGACGGACTCGATCACGTCAACTTTTAAGTCATTCCCTTTTATACCACAAGTATAGGTGGTAATATGCTCATTAGGATATGTGGTCCCACTGTACTTTGGGATATCGGGCATCCTGAACTTCTTCGGAATGGGCTACGGAGCCGCACTCGACGAAAATGGTTTCTTCACGAACTTCTTCGAATCTACCCCCTTCAAAATTAGATGTGTTCCCGGGATCTGATCGACCCTTGAGTTATAGGTTTCTACTTTTTTATCGTTGGCCTCTAACTTCTTTTCTCCTGATTCAATCCTTTTGGTGAGGTCCTCGAGCATTCTCATAATAGTGGGGTCTATTTCTGACCCATTATTGCTTTATCTTACTGGTGTTGACTCAATTCGGGGAGCTGCTTCCGGTCCTTCTGTACTCGGAGTCTTTTGCTAACTCTGTAGCTGAAAAATAGCAATTTGTTATGCTTGCAACATCTCGGAAATGATTTGTAGGCTGACTTCATTTCGAGCATGTGTTGTTTGTGCATCAGGTTGGACTTCTCCTTGCACGCTTCCCTCGACATTCGTACCCAAATCGGTGCTTATAGAAATATGCGAGCCAACATCAACTAGGTTGGGAATAGGTGCTACTCCGGGGTTGAGCGATGGCACACCGGCTGATGAAGCTGCTGCATTATTTTCCCCATGGAAACCGAGGCCATTGTTGCTATGCACGGGTGTGTTAGCTGAGTTTGACATGTTTTAGCCCGAAATAAAATAATCTTGGACACGAAGAAGTGTGAAGAATAATGTGTATTATCATAAGACAAGCACTAAAATAATCACTATTATCTTTAGCCCCACCATGGGCGCCAAACTGGTTACCTTGAAAATAGTTTTAACAATTATATTCGATTTATGGTTCTAAAAATATGTGATTTATTTCACTACTAGTTAAGAATCATGAAGTAATGAATGTAAGAAAGGAAAATAAGATAAGCAAACCAAAGTAGTCACAAGAATGGGGCCTCGAGCTCAATGGAATCGGGGGCCTCGATGTCAGATAATAGCAATAAATGAAGAACACTAAATAAGGAGCCATAAAGCTGAGAGACGGTGTTGAGCACAAAAAAAGCAGAGAATGTTCTGTTGCAGTCCAATGTTATTTTTCAAGAATGATTGGGGTCCCCTTTATATAGGAGGGGTGAATCCCAACATTGTACATGTCTAATTATGACAGAGAAATGGTATTGGTACAACTGTATAATGGCCTTGTACATACTTGTACTATCTTTGTAGACCTTATCAATTCTAACCACGTGTTCTTCGAAAATTCCCGCCTTTCCAGGACGGTCATCGATTATAGACTGCTCCGAGCTAGGCCGTGAGGGGCCTTCGACCTACTTTCTCAAGGTATGCACTTTGAGGTCAAACTTCAGGCTCAACTTCAAGCCTCTCAAGATCGGGCTTCGCATGCCATAGAGGCCTCGATATCGGACTCTCTGATATCGACCATATACATATGTCCTTCGTTGAAGCAAGGTGATCGATAGGTTGCTTCCACCCCTAGGTCTCGGCCTCTTTCACCCTGAGCTCTTCTTGAAACTACTCCACCAGCTCCCCATTTTGCTGGTCCTGCAAAGTCGAAGTTTTAGTCGCTAAGCCAGATAAACACATAACAAACTCCCAAAAGAGTACATTACCTACTCAATAAGCTCGGTCTATTCTCGATGAGCCTTCGTCAAGTCGGCTCTAAGGCCCCTAATCTCCTCCTCTTTTTGAACATAGAGAAGTTTGATGTTGTTCCTCTCCTCCACGAGCTTCTTGATTTAAGCCACACATCGGGTGAGCTCGGTTCGAGACTTGGAGAACGCTTGTCGATGGAGCGTCATAGCCTTCACGCAAGGAAAAGAAGCCAGGCTCAGCAAATCGAGAATATGCACAGGCATAATTATGGAAGCGGAAACATACTTCCTTAAGAAGACGCTGAGCCTCGTCAAAAATAAATGAGGCATCCAGGTCCGGACCATCTTCGACCCCTGTAAAGCGCTCACGGAAAATATCTTTCTCTTCGTGGATCGCCCCCACGTCGGGAGTTTTGATGGCCTGGGTGTCTCGTAATATCCCTTTAGAGAACACAGGATCAGGTGGCAATTCATCTATGTTAATTATCCCAAGTGATTCTCTTGGGAAATTATCTTCTCTTTGTAGCGCCTCTGAACTAGGCTCCGCGCGCTCACCTTCCAAATCTCCTCTAAGGCGAGGTGCACTTTTACCACCCGACAGCTCGGGGACTCTGCTCGAGCTCCCATCCGAGATTTCTTCGGTTCTAGATTAAACCGCATCGTCCATCGCTGGTTCGACGGGCTTCGGAGTCCTAGTGCTTCCCCTTTTCCAAGCTACCAGCAAGCAGTCGACATCCTCTCTTTTTTTTTTCTTCATCTTGAAGTTGTTGGACCGCATCTAGAGATAGGGTTGCAGGATCGGCCCTAGGAATTTGAGCCTTATTTTTCTTGGGCTTCATTGAAATTGCTGGCGAAGCTCTTTTCCTTTTCTTCTCTTTGATTGGCTTCAGAATTTTCTCTCACCAGGCGGGGGCGGCCTCATTGCAACATCGCCTCTGAGGCCTGTATAGGTTAAAAGTAAGTATTTTACTGAGAAACGCCAATATACAAACAAGGGAACTCACCATGGTTTATAGCCTCCAACCGACCCTTGGCCAAATCACGCCAACAATGTTCTGCATGTGAAGAAGTGGAAGCCAGTTACCGAACCCAACTCACGAGGTCCGAAATTGCACCAGGAAACCAAGAGGCAGTTGCATCATCAAAAAGGTATTAAATCGAGGAAGAATAGGGAAAGCAGAACAGTAATCATCATCCAAGGTTTGTACTTACGTTTCATGTTCCATTCCTTGTGGAATGGCATCCTTTCAGCAGGTATTAAATTAGAGGTCTTCATTCGGACAAACTAGCTCATCCATCCTCGGTCCTTGTCCTCATCGATGCTAGAAAATAGCGCCTTCGAGGATTGGTTCTAGAGCTTTACCAAACCACCCAGATAGAGTCAAGGGCTGTATAACCTGATAAAGTGGTCGAAGGTAAAAGACATCCCCTTGGCCTTTCGCGAGAAATAGTTGAACAAATTGACAATGTGCTAGAAAAAAGGGTAGATCTGGCCAAGCGTCACCCGATATTGGTGAAAAAAATCGAGAATGACTGGATCTACAGGACCCAGTTCTGGATCCACGGGACCTAGTATGAAAGGATAAGTGTACACGCTTAAGTATCCTTTCGCATATGTGGTGATGTCCTATTTGGGGGAAGGAATCACCATCTTTTTATCCTCCCAATTACAATCCTTTTTCACATGCTCGAGATCGTCTTCAGTTATCAAGCAGATGTATCGGGACATGGGCTCGCATCGGCCCGGGACGAATGCAGGCTTATCGATTTTGAAATCGGAAGCTAGCTCGCATGGCCCAGGAATACACTCATCGATGCGAGGTGGTGTCGCCGTCCTGCCACCGGCTGGCGCGATGATGAGGAGGCTGTTATTTTCTAGGGATAAATTCTAGATGTTTTAGCCATTGTTGTTGTGGAACTCAAAAGAGGAAAGTAAGTTGATGTCGTTGAAGGAAGAATGAGCTTAGATAAGATGAAGAAGCTAGTAAGGTCTTGAGAAGGGTTTGAGAAATAATGATTGGAAAGGTTGTGAAATTTACCTATCTATAGTGGCCGCTTCAATGGTTTGAGAGAGCTAATTGCCGATCGCCAGCTGCCTTCAATTAATGTCCTTGGGAACTATGCAGACGCGACCTTTCAATCTTCTGTCGTTGATTTCATGAAGTGGACGTCACGATCGAGGCATCGGAGGATCGAGGATCAAAACATTTCTTATCACTTTATTCTAAGAAACACGGGGACTCTCTATGTACGGTCAAAATCAGGTATGGCCAATTTCATGGGCTCGAGCCTGATGACAGAGTACAAGGCTCGAAGATCGAAGTACCCGATGAATACCGAGGTCAAGTATGACCAACCCCGAGATGATGCCGTTAAGGATTTGTAACAGAAAGAGCAAGATTCCTGCAATGGCCCAAATATCAAGGCATAAATTCCGGAACGGATTTGTACGAATTCATACCAGGCGGTAAGACAGCTGTCCAATTAGATTCCTTACTAAAAACAGAAATGTACCTTATTAGGACTCCCTATTATGTAATGGGGAGTTCATTCATTTGTACGGGCATCAATCATTGGAAAAGAATACACACTCTTACTTTATCGCGCGTTACTCATCAGAATTGTCTCTTAACTTTATTGTTCTCACTTTACTGTTCTTATTGACATACCTTGAGGCCATCATAGCTCGAGGTCAAGACTTGCTCGCACATCGGTTTGATTCAACTTACTTCTTTAATTCATACGTTTGTTGTCTTGGTTATCAGTTAGTATTCTACCGAATCACGTATCTTTAAGAGCACAAAATAAATTTAATTGTTACTCGGAATTTCAAGGGTATACGGGACTAATATCAATTGTTGACTGCAAAATTGGTGAAAGCCAGAATGAAGTTAATTATGACAGTTAAATGGCAGAACACAAACATAGCAAGGTGAGTTGTTTCTCAAACCCTTATGTTTCTTGTCCCAATAATCAAGACCAAGTCACATCATAAATGTGTACAGATCTCAGTATATGACAAATGCTAATGGAACATTGCCAATATTTGGGTGCATAGCTTCTTCGGATGTTCATATTGTTATCAACTTCCCTTCTTTTATCGTTTGGTGGGAACTTATTCCTTCCAGAAGCAGAGCAAAGATTTCCAGTTAGATATAGACATGAATGCCTGAAAAATACAAGGGCGTTAAAGCCTAAGTACTCTACAAACAATTAGTCACTAATCAACTGCACAAATTTTTTATATTGTAATCTTTGTCTTAAGTACTAAATTCCAACTCTATACTTGGAAACCTTGTAGATATCTTCAGTGTAGCTAGGTTTTTTTGTCTCTTTTTTCCCCACTCATGAGCCCATCCTCTATTTAACCCCTTATCATCATTTGTTCCACATAACTCTATCACCTACATTTTAAATATTATTTGGTATCATGGCTGCTGAACTTGGGATTCTATCCCAAGAACAGCAAAAACAACAACGGTCACCACTACAACCACCATTACACCCTAGCTCTGTCGCTGGTTATTGGATGTGGAACACTAAACAATCAACCCGTATAACAGTTCAAGATGACGACGACTCGTGGGAAGTAAGAGCATTTGAGGAAGACACAGGCAATACCATGGGCACCACTTGGCCACCAAGGTCGTATACTTGCACCTTTTGTCGTAGAGAATTTCGGTCAGCCCAAGCCCTAGGTGGGCACATGAATGTGCACCGCCGCGACCGTGCTAGACTCCCCCAAGATCCACCACTAGCTTCAAAAAGAAACCACACTTGTTCCCCCAATGCTAGTTCAACCCTCCTAATTCCAACTCAAGAATTTATTACAAATGGTGGACTTTGTCTTCTATACTCCTTGCCTAACCCTAATGGTCCTGTCCTCAATCCCACATCAACTAAATCTTGTATGAATAATAATTCACCCTCTACTTTTCCATCTATCTCTCCGTTCCCCACAAATAATTTGTTGTCTCCCCGCCCTGCTCCTCAATCTTTAAGCTTCCCAATAAATAGGCCTTCTCCAATCAACACATCATTTAACATAAGTGAACCTTCAACATCTAACACTAGTAATGATAACGATCATGATTATGGTAGCAGCAAGAGGGATTCAGCCATTGCAGAAGAGCTTGATCTTGAACTTCGACTAGGATGGGGATCTTCATCAACAACATGACCGCCCAAAATGAAATTTTACACAAGCATGTTATTTGTGGTTAATTTCCTAGACAAATATAATTTCTGTGAGAATTTTCGTTGTTTTCCTTTTTCTTTGTCTTAAATGGATTGATTAATTCGTTATTCTGTGTGAATGTCCTATTGAGGTTGACAGAAAAAGGCAATAAGAGAGAAGTTTGTAAATTTAAAGAAATGAAGGGTTAAGTGTAGTAATAAAGAATAGTATTAATGATCAAAGGAAGTTATTGCTATTAGCTAGGGTTGGAGTGCGAGCTAGACTGTAAAAGAGCTTTGCAGTGCAGTGTCATTTTCTAGTTGCTCATTTCTGAGGACAACACAGTGTGCATATATATTTCCGTGGGCATTATTATATCTGTCATGTTAGGACTCTTTATTACTGCATTTATGCTGTCTCTCATGAATATATATTTGGCTGAAGAGGAAATGAAACATTTAGTGCTTAAAAGGATCCTTGAGACATTCGAATTATTTCTATCCATTAAAAGGATGATTTTTAATTTTTTTCCTTTACCTTTTCTGGATTATATTCCATTTGTTTCTTTTCCTCTTCTGCTTTTGGTCTTACTTTTGGAATACTCTCCGTTCCTTATGTTTCTAATTTCTTCTAAAAAAGTAGACATTTAGAGGAAATAAAGAAAGAAGAATAGAAAGTACTCAAGTAATTATCTTGCATTCTCTTAAATTGCAATTAAACTCCGCCCAACCTTTCACTAAAAGGATAGAGCCAAATACAAAAAAATATATTATATGTATATTGCATGTATTTTGACAAAGTATAGAGAGGGTGGAGGTTGGGATTTTTTGTTGTATAGTAGGTGCTCTTTTTTACTTAGTACAACTTTTTTGCTAGGACGGTAAAACAGCCAGTTTCTAAATTTATTTCGTGAATTGATGATTATAACTAACTAAACCATCTGTTTGGCCTAATTTAAGATTGTTAATGTAGCATAGGACTACTCCTTGTTTAAGGATATCTCTTGGTAACGCAGCAGCCCACTGTAAGAAAAAACTAACTAGTATGTATATATAATTATCCTTTTGAACAGAAAAAAAAAACACTTTATTTCACTGGAAACTGTTATAATTGACCTTGTCTCCAAATTTATACAGGAAAATCTAAAGATTCCAAGATTAATGGCTAAAAAACGTGATATGAGTATCTCATTCTCATGCAAAATATACGTTCTAAAACAGCTTCCCTGTTCATCAAATATATATTATTGTAAAACTTCTCAATCGGGATGATGAACAAATTGATCAAACATTCTGCTTAGAAGAAAATTAAAGTTTATGTTAGCTCAGTTAACCCAAGAATACTTTTAACATAGCATGATATTATTCGCTTTTAACCAAGTACGTACGATTTTTCTTAAAAGGTTCTCTTTACTTTATATGTATCTTTCTTTTCTTTTCAGCTGCGGAGCACCTTTGAAACTCAAATTATTATTTTGATTTTTTTTTTTTAATTCGAAAACAGAAGAATTTGAATGCAAACGTAAATAAACAATAGGCTTTTATGTTTAACTCACCGCAAACAAGTTGACTTATCAATGATTGACTATTTTGTCATTTATCTTCAAGTGAAATGGCAACCCTGTGATCTTTCTCCTCTTTAAATAATAGTATATTGTCACGAACCAAAATTTCAATGCATTGTGATGGCGCCTAACACACTGGCTAAGCAAATCAAAACATAATAATAAAGGAAACAAAACAACGAAACTTAGAGAAATAGTATATGTCTGAAATATCATTACACCCAAATACTGACAATACAAAGTAAATCCCCCATAAACTAGTTAATACGGTGCCATGAGCTCTACAATTGAATATAAGTCTGAAACTGAATGATAATAACATTGTCTACACTATAGCACCGGTATGAAAGGAAAAGAAAAGTCAAACTGCGACCAAGGATGCAACTCTACCTCGCCTCTCGAAAGTACTTCAACAAGCAAGCCTACTGTTGGTAACTAGTCCCCACGCGTAGATCTCTACAATTAAGTGAAAAGTGTAGTATGAGTAAAACCAACCCAATGTATTCAATAAGTATCCTAACTAACATCGGCGAGGTAAAAGAAGCACGAATTAATAAGGATGCTAGCTATAACATGTATAGTTTCACCATTTTAACAAGTTCTGAACAATAATGAAATCAAGTCATAAAGTACAGGAAGAAGCATCTATGTGTGTATGTGTATTGTTTCTCAAATATTTTGCCCAGTCAATGTTCGACATATAGAGATGACATGCAGTTAAATAAGGTAAATAATCACAGAAATTACATGTAAATATGAAATGCAAAATCCGAACAAACACTGGCCAGATTTCCTCAACCTTTCCAATTCCATACCAAACAACTGATCAGTTTTCCTAAATACCCGACTGTACACCATCAACAGAGAAACATGAGAGGGTGAGTCTAGGGGTATGGATCCATATCCACCCGCAAGCACGGCCAATCCGCCAGGCTTGGTCACAGGCATATAAGTACAATCCGTTCGCGTGGTCACAAGCATAACAACACAATCCACCCGGCGTGGTTACATACACTCAGCCTAATCATACCACACAAGAGAAAATAAACAAGAATACATGTATGTGATGAATAATTAATAAATCTCATGCTCTTGGACTGGTAAAAATGACGTACTAAGTGTAGGCATGTACAAAGTGTGCTATCATAGCTCGAATCAACAATTTATCACGTAATAGCATTTATAAAGTTCAATCAGGGATTAAAAATTAATGTAGCCTCAAACATGACTCAAATACTTCACAACAATGTTACAAATGTGAGAAAATGTCATAGCTTAAAGCTTAACGGTCATTTCTAGGCATATCATAGAACATGGGCTCAAAATCCCTCACATATGCGAACCCATAGCACGTAGCTATTACAAATAATTCGGCAACTAGTGCCTCAACCTAGAATAGATAAGACACGTACCGCAATCAAACCAAATCACTCTGATAACAAGCCCTTCCCGCGTGTATCAACCTCTAGAAGGCTCGAATCTAGCCAAAATGATGTAATACTATCAATAAAAGCTATAGGAATTGATTCCAAGTGATAAAGCTAAGATCATTAACCAAAATCAAAGTCAACCCAAAAAGCTAACCCCGGGCCCGCACCTTGGAACCTGACAAAAATTTAAAAATTCCGAACATACATTCAACTACGAGTCCAACCATACGAAACTCATCCAATTTTAACTACAAATCGCCCCTCAAATCCTCAAATTTCACTCTCCAATAACATAGTCCAATAATCCCCAATTCTAACTTAGATTCTTGAGAAATAGGTAAAATAATCAATGGGTATTCAACATTTATGGATAAAAGTGATTAAAAGTCACTTACCTCGTACATTTAGGTGGAAATATCTCCGAAAATTGTCATAGTCCGAGCATGAAAATCCCAAAAAATGAGAAAAACAATCAAACCCTTTTGTTCAGAAAACACTGCTAGCAATCTCGCTCTTGCGCACCAAATAAGCACATTAGCATTTGGGCTTCTACGGAAAAAAAACGTCGCACATGCGAAGCCCACTAAAGATCTCAACCAGTCATTTCTACGGCCCAAGCAACGCACATGCGGGACCTTTTCTGCGGTTTTTCGCCCGCACCGGCGCATGCGCACCGGCGGATCACCTCATGCATCTGCGACCACGACCAAGCTACCTCTCTACGCACCTGTGGTCCTCTAATCGCAGAAGCCCTTTCGCTTATGCGGCAAATCTCATGCATCTACGGACCTCACAGACTTCACTACATTTCGCACCTGCGACCAAGACCCCGCACCTACGGTATCGCATATGCGGCCAATCCTACCCTAAGTGCAAAGGTACCAGATGCCTGAAACTTCCGCACTTCACAAAAGTGTAACAAAGTTCCCCCAAAACTCTGAACCACACCCGAGGCTCCTAAGACCCCATCCAAATATAAGTAATAAATAACGGAACGGGGCTATAATGTATAAGACGACCGGCTAGGTCATCAGATTCTCCCCCTCATAAAACAACTATTCATCCTCGACTGGGTAGACAATCATACCTGAAGTCTGTGTGGATAACTGCTCTACATCTCCCCCTCGTCCTCCCAAGTAGCCTTCTCAGCCAACTGACCTCTCCAGTGAACTTTCAATGATGCAATATTATTTAACCTCAACTTTTGAACATGCCAGTAAAAAATTGCCACCACCTTTACATCATAACTCAAATCTCCATCTAGTTGTACCGTGATGAAGTCCAACACATGGGACGGGTCACCATAATACTTTCGGAGAATAGAAACGTGAAACAATGGGTGAACACTTGACAGGATAGGTGGCAATTCAAGCTTGTAAGCCACCTATGCAACCCTCTGAAGCATCTCAAAAGGTCCAATATACTCTGGGCTCACCTTGCCCTTCTTCTCGAACCTCATCACACCCTTCATGGGAAAAACCCTGAGCAAAAGCTTCTCACCCATTGCTATCACAAACCTTGTTATTGTCATAACTCTTCTTCCTAGGCTGAGTTGCACTAAGTGAATCCTTAATCATCTTGACTTTCTCCAAGGCATCCTGAACCAAATCAGTACCCAACAACCTAGCCTCTCCCTGCTCAAACCAACCAACTGGAGAACGACACCAAATCCCATATAAGGCCTCGTAAAAAGCCATCTGAATATCCAATTGGTAGTTGTTGTTGTAGGAAAACTTAGCGAAAGGTAGAAAGTAATCCCAAGAACCCCCGAAATCCATAACACAAGCACGTAACATATCCTCCAAAATCTGAATGTTGCACTCGAACTGCACGTCTATCTTAGGGTGGAATGTTGTGATTAACTCAACATGCGTACCAAACTCTCGTTGCACTATTGTCCAGAATAATGATTGAATTGCATGCACACCGGTACACCATGAAGATGAACAATCTTGCGGATATAGATCTGAGCCACCCGCTCTGAAGAATAGGTGGTCATAACTAGAATGAAATGTGTGGTCTTAGTCAACCAGTCCATAATCACCCTTTCACGCCCCGATCCTGGGGACGAGACCGGCACCCGGTGCCTCACCTATCCTTGCGTTACACTTGGAACTAAGAGACTCCGAATATGTAATGTCATACTTTGGCCATAGGCCACATTACAAGATAATGTGTGAAGCAAAATATAAAACTGAATAGAGGCTAACACTGACTAAGTGTCAACATAAAGCTGGGCCGTCAAGGCCGTCATAATTACTATAATTAGCAAGACAACAAAATATACGTACATGGCCTAAAATCCCAACATACTGCACTTGCTGGCAGGATATGTCTACAAGCCTCTACTGATGGATATACTGTGATCGGAACATGGCCCCAACCTACCCGTAACCTATCTAAATATATACACAAGATGTACATAAAACTTGTAGACCCGGAAACTCCAAAGGACAGGGAGCTTACCGATAAAGTTGAACTCGGGCAACACCTACTAAGGAGGTCTACCCGTTTGTCTATCTGAACCTGCACGCATAAAATGCAGTGCCCCCAGAAAAGGGACGTCAGTACGAAATAATGTACCCAGTATGTAAGGCAATATACTGAAAGTTGAAACTGAACTAATAATGTAATAACGGAACGCAATTGGGAGTCAAAGAAAATTTGAGGATATGCTCACCTGCTGATGCTGACTTAACGCTCTCAATATAGTAAGTAAAATCGATGTCTGACCTTATAAGGCTTAGTATATATATATATATGCTCTATCGTAGTAGGCTCGCTGATAGGCGCTCGGCTATACTAGGCCCTGTATCTCGACCAACTAGGCTCGCTCATAGGGATTCGTCCACAGTAGGATCGATATATAACTTACTATCTGATCTGAGGTTGCCCAATAGGGGCCTACCCATCAATTATAGCTCGATGGTAATGAAAATAATGTAATACTATATATATAGACTCTCTGCTCTATTGATTGGAAGAAGTAAATACTCAATTGAATATTGTACTTACAAGACTAAGAAAAATATACGTAAATTCCAGGACATGAATTTTTTTCTTTATACCTCGTTATCAAACTTGTGTAATTACGAGAACATGCAAAATGAAGAAGAGCTTAGCCTTAACATATCTGGAGTAGGGAAAAATTTGTATGATATTCTTGGAAAAGGTTGCATCGTACTCCTTTAGAACCGCAAAATTTACGTTGTTAAACTTCTAATAATTCTTGTTGGATTTTTGGTTGAAGAAAGTCTCTTTGTTAATGTAGTGTTGTACGGATTTTTGTAGGAATTATGTTTTTAACGTGCAAAAGCTCCATCTGATTGTGGTGTTATTAGAATGAGGATACTAGACACGAAAAGTCTCTAAATGAATCATGTTTTGTGGCAGTGTAGTTAGAAATGAACATATTGGAAAATAAATGTCTTGTAATGAGTTTTGTTAGGTTGCTACCTAATGAAGATTTTCTAAGTGTCATAGCCTTAGAATGTGGCTAGCTGCCACGTTTGGGGGGAGGGGATTAGTCTTATCTCTTAATTTATTAATTAATTAGGTAATGTCCCGTTACTCGATAATTAACCAATTACCTGCATAATTAAGAATTATCTCAAATTACTTAGAATACCACTCACTTTTAATAGACTTTATGCATCATACTATCACAGTCATATGGTACCTTGTATGGCACTAGTCCTTAAATATCGGGTATTATAGCTCGGACCATATTTTATTCCAAATCGACAACCTTCAATGAAACTCATTTTCTTTAATTCGTGTACCCTTTATCCTTCATGGCACTTGCTTATCGCTTGTTATAAATAGCATAAATATGCTAACCTCAAGACAATGTCATCCCTGAGTCTATGTCAATTACCTGAAGACGAAACTTTAACGTACGAGAAACGCGAGATGTAACATCCTCCCCCCCCCCCCTAAGAAACATTCATCCTCGAATGTTTACTCTTAGATACCTTGGAAAATTTTTTCCAGAATCTCCTCCGTACACTAGACTAAAACCATCCTGCGAGCACCCAGAAAATATATTATACATGCCACACTTCGCCCCACATAGATGTCTATTATAAATTCAGAACATCAAAAACAAGAGCTTACCTGAGGACCTACTGGCCTGAATAGGGCTGTGCTGAGGTATCCCATCTTGAGACATATCTCCAGTTTGAAATAGGTGGGGGTATTTAGACTTCATTTCTTCCTCCTCTTCCTACACCATGTCTTTCACATTCTTGCTTCTCCATAAGACCTTCACGGAGGATACCTCCTTATTCCGTAGCTTGCGAATTTGTTGGTCTAGGATGGCAACTGGAACTCCCTCGTATGACAAGTCCTCTGTAATCTGTACATCATTTGTGGGCACCACTCGGGTAGGATCACCAATGAACTTTCGTAACATAGATACGTGAAAAATCGGATGGACAGACTCCAATTCAGAGGGCATTCTAACTCATAAGCTACTTCGCCCACTCTCTGAATGATCCTATAAGGCCTAATATACAGTGGGATAAGTTGGCCTTTCTTGCCAAACCTCATCACATCCTTCATAGGTGACACCTTTAAGAATACCTAGTCATTAACGCTAAACACCAAATCTCGTCGCCGCACGTTAGAATATGACTTGTGGTGACTATGAGCTGTCAATAGTCACTCCCAGATAAGCTTTACTTTCTCTATGGCCTGCTGAACCAGGTCCGGCCCATGTAACCCAAATTCTCCAACATCAAACCACCCTATAGGAAATTTGCACCTGTACCCATACAAAGCCTCGTACGGAGCCATCTGGATACTGGAGTGGTAATTTTTATTATATGCAAACTCGGTAAGAGGTAGATGTTCATCCCAACTTCTTTTAAAATCAAATACACATGCTCGTAAGATATCCTCGAGCGTCTGAATTGTGCGCTAGGCTTGTCCATCAGTTTGTGGATGAAAAGCTTGTATTGGTAAATAGACATTACACATGTAATATCTTGGATGACAAAGCAGTATACGTCGAACAATGGAAGGGCAACAACTGGATGAAAGCTTAGAAAGAGGCACGGAGCAAAGAGATATGGGGTAAACAACCACGAGATAATTAGAAGCAGAACCTCCAATCTATTCGAGAAATTGAAGAGACATGGTCAAAATGAACCAGGGCAGAATAAGGGGAAGATTCGTAAATCTTCAATAAATGAGCTAAACGTTACAGAATCTTCACGCAACAATTACGATTACCTATTGTAACGTTACATTAATGATCTAAATATTCATTAATGCTCAGTCATTAAGGAGAGTAGACGTTGTATTAAGCAATTCCCTATAAAAGGGAGTAAGTCCCTTGTATGGGCACGTTCAAACTACTACCGAAATATACTTATTTTTATGCTATCTTATTGCTTTCTTGTTTACAAGTCTAAATCTTATTATTATCCAATGTCTTTGGTTATCAGAAGCCCGAGTATTTCTTAAAATAGCTTTGACTAAGAATTCAATTCTTTGGTTAAACAAAGTTGTGTTGAGATTCACCTAAGTCCCTAGAGCTTTCTGAAATGATCTCCAAAAATATGCTGTAAACTGGGCCCCACAGTCAGATATAATAGTTATTGGTACTCAGTGTGGTCGTACTATCTCCTTACTATATAATTTTGCATAATCTTCTGCTGTATATGTAGATTTTACCGGTAGGAAATGAGCTGATTTCGTGAACCTATCGAATATCACCCATTATTAGCCCTCTAGGCTTCTAGTGCTCTATCTTCACCAGCTAGCAACTGGACACTAAGAGACATACTCAGAAATGTTCTTCTTCATATCGTTCCACCAACACACATCCTAAATGTAATGATACATCTTCGTCGACCCAGGGTGAATGGAGTACCACGAATAATGTGCCTCTTGCATTATCCTGTCTCATAGCCCTGCTACATCTGGAACACACAAATGACCCCTGTATATGAGAACCCCATCTCCCTTGAGTTCTAACAATGGCTTCTTCTGCTGCGGAATTCGCTCTCTCAACTCGACCAACTCTGGGTCCTCGTACTGCCTCTCCTTTACTTCAGCTATGAGAAATGATTTTGCAGTATTTTGGAGTACAACTCCACCATTGCCATAGTCTACTAACTGAACCCCCAAACAAGCCAATTGATGAATATCTCTAGTTAATTGTCCTTTTTCGGCCTCTACATGCGCTAAGCTACCCATAGATCGGCGACTTAAGGCATCTTCTACAACATGAGCTTTCTCTTGATGGTAGAGAATGTTAACATCGTAATCTTTCAATAACTCAAGCCATCGCCTCTGCCGCAAATTCAACTCTTTTTGCATGAAGATATAATGCAGGTTTTTTATGATCTGTGAACACATCAACATGAATACTATATAAATAATGCCGCCATATCTTAAGTGCATGGACAACCGCAGCTAATTCGAGGTCGTGGGTCGGATAATTCCGCTCATGCTTCCTTAACTTCCTTGAAGCATACACAATTATTTTTCCATGTTGCATGAGGATACATCCTAACCCGATACCCGAGGCATCATAATACATGGCATAACCATCCGGATCCTCTGGAAGTGCTAGAACTGGCGCTGAGGTTAACATGTTCTTTAGTGAGATAAGATCTTGTGGTATACTTGCAAAGCTGCTCTCGAGTCTTCCAACCCAACTAACCCTTCCCGACTTGGCCTGGCCAACTGACCAGTAATCCACATAATACTCGGGCATACACCATGAGCTCTTCCCCATACCCATGGTGATCATATCACTCCACTCGTCTTGAAGCCGTCTAACTATCGGAATAGGAATTTTCCTATTGTAATCGTCCTCATACAAAAACATTCCAAACCAACGAAGTACGTCCAATCCGAACTGCCAGTGTTGCATATGGCTGGATCCATCCCAATCATATTAACATGATAAAATATTTCTCGGGGCCCCTAACAATTTCTTTGCTGCTTAGATAACAAAGCATCCTTTTGATGAACTCTCCGGTCAGGTGGGTCAAAAATTCTCGCCATTCTTCTTGACCATGTGGTGTTCTGGCTCATTTTCTCTCCATGACTGTAGATCATGCTGCTAGCGCCGATGAAGTAATCAAGGGTTGGATCCCTTTGGAATAAATGCGTCGTAGCCCATATCTGCAACAACATGTTACAACCATTAAGGAAATCATATCCCCTTGGGCATGCCGATAGTGCATAGAACATTTCAGGTAACAGCATCGGGACAAGAATGTCTTGCAAATTCACTCAGAATATGGTCCGGATCAGAGGTAGTATATTGATGTTGATCTGTCCCTTTCGTTGCAGAAAAACCAGAAGTCTCAAGTATGCCAAATAGAAGGTCATGGGGTGAAGACTCTCCCGTGCTTCCTTATCAAACTGAAACTCCTCAAGATGTAGATTGTAGCTCTCCCGATGCCAGAATCTCTTACCCACCCGTCTTTGACATTCCTTAAGTTCATGTTGCTCTTCAAACCCAAAGCATGGAGAAACCGGTGACCAGATATGATGAACGGTAATATGGGCTTCCCTCCGGTGAATGACAACTTAATAAAGCTAGTTACTGCTCCTGCTTTGGTGTTAGCTCACACTCAAAGAACTTGAAAACCTCTCTGGCAAGATGCAAAAACTCTATCAACAACCTGGTAAGCACTCTATTAGCTCGTACATTTATCCACGCGGTCAGTGCCCCAAGATGTGTCATGATTCCATCTTCATGTTCACGTTGGATATTTGTACACCATTGTTTTAGATTGTGGGGTGCACCCATGACCATGCTAATTTTCAATGTGTTGTTTTATATTGCAATCTAAAATGAGAGAAGACGCTGGGTAAGTGTTTTGCTCCGAATTTTTGGTGTCTGAATCTGGCTTCATTTGTCATTCCACATAAGGCATGTCATTAGGTGCATCACCTATTAGACATTAGGGTGGCTTTCCTACTTGTGAGTCAATGCCACGGATCGACTCATTTAAGGTGTATGCAACATCACCTGTGTTTCCTAAGTGTAGGGGTTTTCCCAAATTTTAGAGTTGGACTGAATAACTACGAGATGCATAGCGGTCAACCTCAATGTCATTCTCAGAAACTAGAGAATTTTGAAAACAAGCTTCGGAGTGAAAAGAAAACCCTCGCTTTATTCGTTTGTGATTCTGTATGACTAAGACTCGATAAAAAAAAGTAATGACAGCGTATAAAGCAGTAACGAGTAATTGTAATGAGTCACTAATAAATATTGGGAATAAAGCAGGTAAACACATATTTCTAGGTTACGAAGACATGTAAGCATATCATAAAGTGTTAATCAAATAGAACAAAAGAAGGTAAACAAATTTTTGCAGATGTAAACATGAACAAAATTTCCGGAGTTTTAAAATGTAGCCTAAGTTTGGTAAGCTCAGAACCTTAGTGTAAAGTCCCAAGCACATTTATCATGTAGTTGCATTTCACGACCAAATCTCCTACCGAAGTCATGATGGCGCCTAACACCACTTGCTAGGCAAGCCAACAGATTCACACTACCAATTGTTGAACCTTATTTTTCACAAGTCAAAACAATGTACAACATATAATACTCTACACGGTTAATTATTGTTTAGAGACGCCACCTAGTATTTAAGGTATACTACGACACCTATACTATACTATGTAATATACACTTCAACTATGATTTGGGAAACCATTGAAATTATAGGTAAAGGTTCAAGTTATCTCGAGGTGAAGGTGTTAGGCATCTCTCAAGATCTACAAAATATGGTTCCCGTGGACTCGATAAAATAAAAGAGGAAAAGATTCAAAGGTAATTAGCAAATAATAATAATTATTACAAAGAAAAAAAAGAATGATAACATGTACTAGAATGAACCATGATGATATCAAGTATGTAATGAATTACGTGCGGATGAGGTATGCAAGTACCTTTTCTTTTGGGAATAAATGATTAAAATATATTAACTCGTATGAAATATATGTAAAGTGGGCAAAGGAATAGTATTTCAAACGATAAGCTGAGTATAAAGTGAGTTCTAGATAAGAATAGCAAAATATATGTTAAAATATATGTGGAACAAAATATAGTATGTGAAAGAATAAAAAAGAGGATATTAAAGAATGGTATTTTAGTGTAAATTGAGAAATATGAAAATAAATGCACGTGCATGTTTACTCAAAGTGTTTGAACAAAAGTTTGAACTTATGAGAATACTCTTAAAGAGAAAATGACTCATAATTAGAGTAAGAAGTATTAGATGGATAAGTACAACAAGAGGAAGTTCATAGTAAAGGATTTGAGAAGGAAAAAAGGAAAGAATATTTATTTGCACATGGATGAATAGTTAGCGAGGAATTGATCAATGAATGGAGGAAGGGTCATCATCAAGTAATCTTAGTGCATAATGGGTAATGTAAAATAATTCATTTAATGAATTAAAAAATTAATTTGATGAATGAATGTGATATAAGAGAATGCCTCAAAATATTAATGACATAAGAAAACTACCATACCAATATAATAAGGAAATATTTGTGTTAGGAAAAATGATCATTAAATAAGCATCTAGAGACCATCTTTAGAGCCACAGTCTTGAAACACCACTTTTCGGCCACCCCAAATGACTATAAGGTCTAAACCTCTCAAATGACTAACTACCTCACAAAATATTCTTACCAAAGAGTAGCGAAGGTAATTATCACGTAATGAGTGAATATTTGAAGCAAAATTATTTCATCTATGACAAGATATGTATAATAAAATGTACAAAGAACATTAATAAACGAAAATCTTTTTGGAATTTGATTGGGAGAATAGGATTCGAAATAAAGTATAACGAAAAATCTTGAATTATAATTTGAAGCTAAGTGATTTCACTATACAAGATTAGTCCTAGTTGAATATATATAATGAGAGGTAACGATTTATCTTTGAATAAAAATAGTTATCAATTAACTTAAAAGGGAATATCAAGTAAAGTATGAAAACGTATCATAAATAGAGGGGAGAGGGAATGAAATTATTCACGTAAATCTTACATGAGACAATAGAATTACCAGAGTTTCATTCTAAAGAGTTAGTTAAATGAATGTAGTCTAGGGATACTTGTAAAGGATATACAAGTAAAAAAAAAGAGATATTTTCAATGAAAGAGTATGTGTAGGAATAAATAAAATGCTCATATGATTAAACCTCCACCTAAGACTATTACTTTAAATCATATCGTTATCTAAAGAAGTTACTCGTTCAAGTGTATCATTATAAAAGATGGTAACTTTGTTCTCGAATGTAACCTTCTTTGGCTGCCTGCAGTTAATACATATCCTCATAAAATCGTCATTCTTCTTCACAAATAGAACTGGAACACATCAAGGCGACACACTCGATCTGATGAAACCCCTATCAAGCAACTCTTGAAGTTAATCCTTCAGCTCCTTAAAATCTACGGATGCCATGTGATACGGTGGGATCGAGATGGACTGAGTGGCCAACACCAAGTCTACCAAAACATGCCCAGCATGTCTATAGGAAACACATATGCAAAATCCTTTACTACCGGAACTGAATCAACAATAGGAGCCGCAACACTAATATTCCTCGTAAAGGCTTAATACGCCAAACACCCCGTCTCAACAATCAGTTGAGCCTTCTAATATGAAATCACTTTACTAGGAACATGATCCACGGAGCCTCTCCACTCCAACCTCGGTAACCCTAGCATCACCAACTTCAATGTTCGTAGCGTGACAATCAAGAATGGTGTGGTATGGCGAAAACTACTCCATGCCCAAGTTATGTCAAAATCTACTATGTTAAGTAGTAAAAGGTCAACCGGGTCTCATAACACCCAATAGTTACAACAGAAGACCGATATACACGGTCCACCATAATAGAATTACCCATCAGTGTAAATACATGAACAATCGTAACTAAAGAATCACGCGGCATATCCAGAAATAAAAAAAAAGTATTATGGCACATATTAATAGGTGGAACCAGGGTAAAATAACATTTATTCATCTATGTGGCACTAAAGAAATATACATGGGCTCACGCCATCAGAAGAAATAGCCTCTGCCATAGTGGGAAATACATAGCAACATGCCTGACCAGTGCTTCAACGGTCTCCCCCTCTAGGGAAACCTCGAGCCGTACGACTTCCACTATGATGTGACTAACCTCCATACGAGGTACCACTAAAACCACAAGAACTGCGGGGATTATTTCCCTCCCGATTCTATCGCTCAAGCCTTAAAACTTTCTCCAAGCACCTAGCTATCTCAACTACCCGGTCAAACGTAGGATCTGTCTCGGCCTCTCCATCTAAAATGTAACATAGACCGCAATTGATCCCATCAACGAACCTCTTGATCTTGTCTCTCTTAGGGTGAACCAACCATGTGGAATGACGTTACAAATGCACAAATATCATATCATACTGAGTCACAGTCATACTTCCCTGGTGTAGCTACTCAAACTCTCTACGCAAATCCTCTGTGCGAGTCTGTGGAATAAAATTCTCTAAGAAGAGAACTGAGAACCCATGCTATGAAAGTGGTGTTGCGTGAGATACCTTGCTTGAATCATAGGTTTTCCACAATCTGTAGGTTGCCCATGTCAGCTTAATAATATTTAAAGGTCATTCAAGAAGACACTTCCCTAAAGTAAGAAATGTGAGCGAAGTTAAGCTTAAGGGACTATGTGTGCTAGTTACATTAAGTGTCACCCTCGTAAGTAAGGAATTTTGTTATTCTTGGTACAGAAGGATTTCCACAAGGCGATTAAGGGTCATTGATGATGTGAAAATATGCCAAAGATGAAAAGGTAAAACATCTACAGGTAGATCCTTATGGCTCCAATTCTTAGTACTCCCCTAAAGGGGGAAATATGGAGTGATGTGGCATTAAGTAAGAATTAAGTGGTTCTAGTAACTATGGAATGGTAAAGGAAGAATGCGATAAAAATGAGAAATAAATGAGATTGCGCTTATCCGAATCTTACAGATATTCTACGATTCCAGAACATTATGCAAGCACGACATCAAGGAAAGGAAGTAAGGCTTCCTACCCAAGATGTTATTGATAAATAAGGAGCCAGTGCGAAATGTAAGTTAAAGACAAAGGGAATAACCTAAGAGGGATTACGCGGATATAGATATTAGAATGGACCAAGGAGCAGTTAGTAGTTGATTCAGGAAGAGTCTGGTTATGACTAGACAAGAGGTTACAGATAAATCAACATGTCATGCAAGATAAATGTATTGAACACCAATATATGGAATTTAGTCTCGAATATACAACATCGTGACCCTTGAGAAATATTCAGATAGGAGTTGGGGTAGTTAAAGATATCGTATGAGTGTTACAGAGATAAAAGAGAGTGCCACTTGGAAGACAATCAAAATACCAGCTCAGAAGCAACCCTACAAGTACAAGGGCGTGGAGGTAAGTAACTACGGATAATTATAGGCGAGGAAGGACATCAAAAATTTCGTCGAGTATACGATGTAATAAGCTCACAGCTTTACAGGTGTAACGACTCGATCGGTCGTTTCGAGAGTCTTAGCCCCATTTCGCCCATCTCTACTTTATTTTTGTGTGGTTCGGCTCTTTTATGTTTTGTTAGGTTGATCGGTTCGGGTTCGGAGTGGTTATGGAGAGAAATGAGACACTTGTCTCTTAAGTTGGTTAATTAGTTGGAAAAGTCAACTGAAAGTTGACTTATAGGTAAATGATCTTGGAATTGGGTTTTTATGGTTCAGATAGCTTCATTAGGTGATCTGGGACTTAGGAGCGTGTTTGGAATGTTATTCAGAGGTCCGTGGTAGAATTAGACTTGAATTGGCAAAACTGGATTTTGGCGATTTCTGGTCGGCAGTGCAAAATTAGCTATCGGGGTCGGAATGAAATTCCAGAAGTTTGAATAGGTTCGTAGTGTCATTTGTGATGTGTCTGCAAAAATTTTAGGTCATTCATACGTGGTTTGAGTGGTTTCGACATCGTTGGCGAATTTCAGAAGTCTAGAAATCCTTAGGCTTGAATTCCGGGTTAATTTGGTGTTTTGAGGGTTCGTCTAAGTCGGGTGATGTTATAAGAGGTGTTGGTATATTTGGTTGAGGTCCCGAGGGGCTCGGGATTATTTTAGATGGCCATCGGAGAGTTAGAACTTGGGAAAAATCTGCTAGGTGCTGCTGTTTCTAGTTTTCCGTACCTGCGGAAAGGTGATCGCAGGTGCGGCCATCACAGATGCGGTTTTAGTGTCGCAGGTACGGAGTTTGTCAGGCTTGGTGTCTATTGCAGAAGAGGAAGAAGTGTCGCACCTGCGAGCCCGTAGGTGCGGGGGATCGATCGCAGGTGCGGACGGGGAGTCTTAAGTGAAGTCCGCAGATGCGGACATTTGGTCGCATACGCGGGACCGCAAATGCGATATTTGAACCGCAGATACGGAACCCCTGGGGCAGAACATATAAATTCTTGCCTTCGCGAATTTTATCCTTTGTTCATCATTTTTCATACGGTTTGGAGCTTTTGGGAGCAATTTGAAGAGGGACTCAAGGGGATTTTCGTGGAGGTAAGCTACTTGAACCTAAAACTTGATTCTATGGTGGTTTATAAATGATTGACCATGAAATTTGTGAGATTTAAGGGTTAAAATTGGGGGATTAGGGCTTGAAACTTGAGAGTAAGAATTGGGTGATTGAGG
>MDKI01196444.1:0-52562 GCA_005239505.1 Nicotiana paniculata
CAAAGCTATATTAATATCACAATAAGTTTATTCCCCAACGGGTTCTACCAAAAATTAGCTAAATATGTTCAAAAGAATCAAATCTAAAATAACTTGCATAATTAACTAAAAAGTAATGAAGAAAATATGTACAAATTGATGTTTTGCCTTTGATCCACTCTAATCTCGAATCTCTCTCTCATTTTTCCTTGTAGTTGTGTTTTAGGCGTCTATTTATAGGTTTAGGGTGAACCCTAACCGTGTAGGAGACTTCTATTTCAATTGGAAAACACTTAAACCCGTCAAAACTCGAATTTGGCCGAACTGGGCAGCCCCTGGCGTTTGGACCCAAAAGCCTGGCTAACGCCAGGCTAGGGCTGGCGTTTCAGCCAAAACGCCTGGCTAACGCCAGGGTAGGGCTGGCGTTTCAGCCCTAACGCCTGGCTAACGCCAAGTAGGGCCAGGGTGTTTGGCTCTGTCGCCCGGCTATCGCCCGGGTGTCTCCTTTCGCGTATCTTTCGACGTATTTGCATCTCTTTAGCTCCGTTTCATCTCCACTTCACCTACATATGAAATAAACTCCATTAAGCGCATAACAAGTGTATTTTTATCATTAATGCTCATAAAATGTAAGGTATATCACATGTTAAACTATGCAATTTAGTCTCGCATCAGTCACGGAGAAAATATTGGCACGTATCAAGATGAGGCCGACTAATTAGCCCATCATGGGATTTATTATTGTATTTAGAGTTGTAACATAGGCATGACTCCCCTACTATATAAAGGGGGTATAATCATTTACAAAGGCATCGGATTCAAGTAATTCAAGGAAATATACTATTCTTTTCATTAAGCTCTCGATACTATACTACTTTGTTCATATCTCATTTTGCTCATTCATTTGATATGAAGATAAATTATGTCGAGGGACAAAGCTGCACGACTCATTTGTTTTGCTTTTATTTTTCTTTACAGTTAATTAAACTATCAATTTACACATTTTGTCAGTTGGTGCTAAGCAAAATCATATGTCCTCAAAACCACATATATATTTAATTGTTATCCATTTTTAGGGTAAACAGTTTGGCACCCACCGTGGGGCTAAGGATAATAATGATTTCCTGGTACTAACTTTCATGACACACACTATTTTACACTTGTTCCTGTGAGTTTCTTTGATTCCAGTATCAGCATGTTGAACTCACACACATAGACAATGTCCTTGGTGTCCACGGCGAGAACGACAACATAACAGCCCCATGGAATTAAGTGCCTCCAGTAGACCTCGATGGAGTCCTGGCAGTAGACCCAATCGATGTCAGTTTCCATGTTGCCATTAATGCAAATCTGCTGTCGACCTCAAGAATAGCATCTGTGGAGACGTTCGATCAACCGCTTATAGAGCACATGGCGCCAAAGAAGGCAGTATCAGGCTTCGAGTGATATTTGAAATGTTGCAGGCTTAAAAAGATGCAATAGCTTAACTCGAAAACCAGAACCATGCACCGAGTAGGTTCGAGCCCGAGCCATCACAAGAAGTTGTTCATAGGGCCGAATAGATGTCAATAAGATCAAACGCAAATGAATCAGGGACCGAACCGCTATCATGAAGATGCTTGAGGAGCTGACAAAGCGAGTTTAATCAGGGGAGAAAAAGATTGAGGCAAATGACAAGAAGGTGCAAACCTATAACTCCAGAGTTGATCGAATTCTGGGGACACCACCAATTTTTAAGGGTTTGGATTCAAAGAAGTTTGTGCAAAAGCCCTTCACCCGAGCGCAGATCCAAAAAAAATTTCCAAGAAGTTCCGCATTTCATAAATTCCCAAGTACAATGGAATGACTGACCCCAACGAGCATGTCACTTCTTACACATGAGATATGATTTGTATTGTTGAAGAAATTTGGGGAGACCCTATCAAAGGTAGAGATGATATGGTACCACAATTTTCCACCCAACCACATTGATTCTTTTTCCATGTTTGCAGATTCCTTCGTTAAAGCACACACCGGAGCTATAAAGGTCAAGATTAAGAAGTCGAATCTCTTTAAGATAAAGCAAAAAGATAACGAGATTCTTAGAGAGTTTGTGTCTTGGTTCCAAATGGAAGGTATGGATTTACCATTGGTTGCCAAGATTGCGCCGTTCAAGTATTCACTTAAGGATTAAACCTACAAAGCTTGGCGTCTTCATAAAAATTAAAGAAGAACATGATCGAATACCCAACTGTCAACTGGGCTGATGTGCAAAATCGGTATCAGTCGAAGATTAGGGTCAAAGATGACCAGTTGGGGACTTCTTCCGGGTCCAGTTATCTTATCAAGCCCATCAATATAGTCAAAAGGGACATTGGCCGAGAATTACAGTCCAACAGGGATCGATCCCAACCATATAATATAGATTAGAGAAATAACAGACCTGGACGCAATTCCATTTAAGGTGAAAGGAGAAACTATCGAGGTTAGAGCTGTCCATGGATCATGAGCAAGAATGGTTTCAACAGGAATGTTGAGCCCAAATAATCACCACGGTTGTCAGATCATAACTTCAATCAGCTATCGTATAAACCATCGGACGCATCAAAGATACTAGATGATCTCGATCACTAAAGGCTGATCCAGCCAGAGAAATACCAATCAAATGTGCAAGTATCATGTCACCCATGGCCATATAACAGAAGACTGCACACAACTAAGGGAGAAAGTAGCCCCGTTGTTCAACGAGGGGCACCTTCGGGAAGTCTTAAACGATCAAGTTAAGCACCACTTCAGAAATAGAGATTCAAACAGACAGAACCAGCAAGAGAGAACAACACGTAATCCACATGATTGCTAGAGGGGTCGATATTCCTTAAGGACAAGTTTTTAAAAGCACCATGGTGTCGATCACAACGGAGAAGCGAACTCGGGATTATGTACCAAAAGGAACGTTGTCTTTCAATGACGAGGATGTAGACGGGATCTTACAACCCTATAACGATGCACTGGTAGTATCTGCACTTATGAATAAGACTCGAGTTAAACGTGTTTTTATTGATCCAGGTAGATCAGCCAACATCATTCGATCGATGGTTGTAGATTAGCTCGGCCCGAGTACTTAACAACTTCAACATGGCATGCAAAACCACCAAAGGCGAAATAATTTTGCTACTGAATGTGGTCGGGACCATCCAAGAGACAATTTCTATGTGATCGAGGGCGATATGAGGTATAATCCCCTGTTCGGGAGGCCATGGATCCACAACATGAGGGCAATACCCTCGATCCTTCACTAGATTTGAAGTTCCCAACACCAAAAGGAGCTAAAATGGTCTACGGGGAGCAACCCACTGCTAAGGAAATTTTTGCAGTCGACAAAGTGATACCAGCATTAGAATTTTCATCAACAAATGGGTCAGATTAGAATGGAAAGTAGGAGGCCAAATAACAACCATAGACACTGGCCTCGACCAACTCAGAGAAGCATGAGACTAACGAGGTTGATGATTATGGGGTTCCTCGATTGTTCAGAGTCTCTGATGATTCTGACGCCACCAAGTCAACGGTCTAAGAGCTAGAATAGATCATAATGACCGAACATCAGCCGAACTAAAGGTATACCTGGGCACGGGGCTAGCTCCCGAGCTTAGGGGAAAACTTATTCAATCCATTAAAACTAACATGGATTTCTTTGATTGGTCCCATCTCTATATGACAGGAATCCCACCGGAAATCTTCACTCATAAACTAAGCCTAGATCTGAAGTTCCATCCGGTGAAGCAAAAAAGAAGGCCAAAGTCAGAGTTCAAACTTGCTTTCATCAAAGACAGGGTAACCAAACTTCTTAAAATAGGATCCATTCGGGAATTAAAGTATCCGGAATGGTTAGCAAACATAGTGGCAGTCCCTAAGAGGGCAAACAAACTTAGAATGTGTGTAGATTACAAAGATCTAAATAAAGCATGCCCCAACGACACTTTTCCTTTGCCTAATATCTATCGTATGATCGATGCCACCACCGACTACGAGATCTTCAGTTTTCTTGATGCCTATCTGCGTACAACCAAATATAGATGAAACCCGAAAGATCAGGAAAAGACTTTATTTATCACTAAGTACGACACCTACTGATATAATGTAATGTCATTCGGACTAGAAAATGGTTGTGCAACTTATGAACGCCTAGTAAGCCGTATGTTCGAAGAACAAATAGGAAAATCAATGGAGGTTTACTTGTATTTAGTAGTATCGAAGATAGCAGTAAATAGAGTCTTGGTCCGAGAAGAACGAGGTACCCAATTCCCTATCTATTATGTTATTTGGACCTTAGGTGAGGCCGAAACTAGGCATCCCCATCTAGGAAAATTGGCACTCTCTTTGATAAGAGCCTATATGAAACTAAAACCATACTTTCAATGTCATCGCATATGTGTTATAACAACTCATCCACTTCAAAATATATTTCATAAACCCAAACTCTCGGGATGGTTAGCCAAATGGGCCGTAGAAATCAGTGGGTATGATATTGAATATCGACCATGAACAACCATCACGTCTTAAATCTTGGCAGACTTCACGCCAACCCTAATACCGAGGTTGAAAGAGAACTATTAGTAAACTTAGGTACATCCTCCGGAATTTGGACCTTCGAAAGCAAAGGGGTCTGGACACGGCATCGTGCTAAACCACCGACAGGAAATATAATTAGCCAATCTATCAGAACTGTAGAATTGACTAACAATGAGGTCGAATATGAGGCCATGATTATAGGTATCGAATTAGCCAAAAGCTTAGGAGCGGAGGAGATCGAGGCCAAATGGGACTCCCTCCTCGTGGTGAACCAGGTTAGCGTAACCTTTGATGTTTGAGAAGACCGAACACATAGCTACCTGGATAAGCTACAGGTAAATCTAAACCGATTCCAGGAATGGACTTTGCAACATGTACCTCGAGATCAGAATAGTAAGGGTGATGCCCTCGCAAATCTAGTGTCATCGGTCGAAGACAATAAACTCAACTCGGGGGCAGTCGTACAACTCATGAAATCGGTGGTCGAAGAAGGTCAGGCCGTGATAAGCTCCACAAGTTTGAACTGGGATTGGAGAAACAAATACATAGAGTATTTAAAGAACGGGAAGCTCTCATCAGATCAAAAATATTCGAGAGCCCTTCGCATAAAGGCAACACGATTAACCTTGTCTGAAGATCGAAGATTATTCAGAATGATGTTCGGTGGCCCATTAGCGATATGTATGGATCAAGGAGATACTGAATACGTTCTTAGGGAAGTCCACGAGTGCACTTGCGAAGATCATTCCGGTGTTGGATCATTGGTCCAAAAAGTGATCAAAGCCGGATGCTACTGGATCGACATGGAGAAAAATGCAAAAGAGTTTGTTCGAAAATGCGACAAGTGACAAAGGCATGCACCAGTAATTCATCAACCCGAGGAACTGCTCCACTCGGTCATGTTCCCATGACCGTTCATGAAGTGGGAATGGACATCGTTGTCCCTCTTCCATGGGCCCCAAGTAAAACTCAGTTTATTTTATTTATGACTGATTATTTCTCTAAGTGGTTTGAAGCGTAGGCTTTCGAGAAAGTCAATGAAAATGAAGTCATAGACTTTATTTGGGATCACATCATATGTCAATTCGAGATGCCCTCTGAAATTGTGTGCGATAATAGAAGACAGTTGATCAGCTGCAAAGTGACTATGTTTCTCGAGGATCACGAGATCAAAAAAATCCTATCAACACCTTATCATCCCAGCAAGAACGTACAAGCCGAATCGGCCAACAAAACCATCATCCAAAATCTTAAGAAGAGACGAGCATACGCCAAAGGAAAGTGGAAGGAAATCCTACCCGACGTTCTTTGGGCATAGCACACAACATCAAAGTATAGTACCGGAGCCACCCCGTTCTCCTTAGTTTATGGTGCTGAAGATCTATTACCGGTCAAGGTCAGATAACCTGGTATCAAGTTCTAATATGCAACAGAAGAGTCAAGTAACAAGTTCATGAATATGAGCCTAGAATTATTAGATGTAATACGTGAAGTTGCCCTCTTCTGATTGGCCGTCCAAAAAATGGATCGAGAGATACTACAATCGAAGAGCCAATCTTTGATAGTTTAGCATCAGGTACTTGGTGGTAAAGAATGTCACCCTCAACACTCAAAATCTGAACGAAGGAAAACTGGGTCCTAACTAGGAAGGACTATAACCGATTCTTGAGGTCATTGGAAAAGGGTCCTACAAGCTCGGAATGATGAATAGAGAACAATTACCGAGAAATTGGAACATATCGTACCTAAAACGATACTACTCCTAAGGTACGACCCCTTTCTATTTTCATTTTTTTAGACTAACGCTTGCAGGTGGTCAACAAGAATCGACGTTGCATTTTCAGAGATTATAATGAAGTCTTTAGGTCTGAAAGCATGTGTTTCACTCTTTTTCCCTTAGACCATTTTGTCCCAAACGGGGTTTTCGGCGAGGTTTATAACAAGGCAACAATGAATCTTGCTAACTTAGAATCAAGCCCGATTACAGATCAACATCGAGGATCAATTCAACAATATCCGAGGTTCCCTGCAGTCAACCTCAAATACTTGGGGGGGGGGGCTATCCTCGGATATAAAATATCTTAAAAAATAAACTCTAACGAGGAAACTACTTCATAAAAAGAGGGTCTCGATAGATAGGATTTATTGTAAGGGACAAATGGTCAGAACGAACCGTGCCCACATAAATTGTTCGAGCCCTGACTTAAACATAAATGTATGTATGACTATTTTAATCTAGAATAAAGAGAAGTACTTCCCTTGAAGCATCTAATGTTTAAATTTTTCTTGAATTTACATCTCTTAAAGAGTTACATACTATAACGAGCGTAAGGGCAATACATACCCAAAACACGAACGATCGCTCCCTTACTCGGGGACCACTGTTCAGCTCAAACTGACTAAGTTATCGGGCCTCAAGGACAAAAGAGATAATAGGCAACTCCCCGACCTCTAAAGGACACGGAAACCCCAGTCAGGGGCTATTGTCTTGGTCAAGCTCGAACAAAACAAGAAAATGAGCCCAATGGGAAAATCCTGAACTAAAAGTGTCCGGCTAATTTATCACGGCTCGGAGACATCCGAAATCCGTAATGAAATAAGCCTTCAAAAAAGAAAAAAAAATCATAACCGGTTCTAAAAGGCTACCCTTGGCAAAGTCACAAATGTACGACATCTTCGAGAAAAGCTTCGATAATATCGAGCCCCAAAAACTCTAATAAATGGAAGGGTTTTTCGAACCCTCGAACACGCCTTATCGTCTCATGCTAAGGCATTTCAACCTTTGTGATTACAACTAACATTGACAAAGGAAAACATAACAGCTGAAAGGGAAAGCAAAGCAATATAACTATATAGAATGATTTTCTTTACAGGGGCCAAATCAGCCTAGTCCAAAAAAATTTACAACGGCACAAAACGACCTTAGAAAAAGTTCAAAAGAAGAACAAAAGACAATACTAAGTCCTATTAGTCTTGGTCTCTATCGGAGGCAGCATCTCTATCCTCGGAGTCTTCCCCATCTTCAAATTCACTTAGGCTGTTGGAGTCATCCTCGGGGAAGGCCAGCTTTCGAGCCCGGATTTATCTTGGGCATTCTCGACCTCGGCCACGACGTCGAACTCCTGGGCTTGAGTGTCCTCGAGGGCTTCCCTCCGAGCTTTCCATTTTGCATGATCTACCATGCTCCTTGCCTTGGTCTGGATGGTCTCAACGTTGACTTTGAATTGGACCACGTTTTTATCAACTTTAATATTGGTCGTGACCACCTCAGATTTAGCTGCCTTGAGCTTGTTGGTGGCTAAATCCAGATGAGAATAAAGCTCCTTGATCTTCTCGACCTGCATCGAGGTATTCTCTTTCGCAACTTAAAGCTGAGTCTCAGTAGAAATCCAATTGTGCTTGAACGATCTCCTTATTCGAGGCCAGGATATCCATGCTTTCTTGAATGATTCATTCTCGGCCCGTATCTCGTCCACCTCAGATCTGCTCAAGCCTCTGTCAGATCCACAAAATCAGATCATTAGTCATTATTTGTAACTCATCTTCACTATCATGAAGTATTCGAAATACCTGCTCGGCCATATCAGTTTGCTCGTCTCGAGCCGCAACCAAATCGGCCTGAAGCTACTCACTGAGGAGCCTATAAGTGTTGCTTTCCTCCGTAAGGCCCCGGACCTCGGCCTTGTGCTCCTCTTGAATTTAAGGAAGGCTTTGTGGTGCAACATCGAAGCCTCCAAGTAAGGAAGAAGATATTAAGACTAATCTACAATTCTAAATATGAAAGAAACAAAGAAAGACTCTCGACCCTTACCCGATTTAGAGCGTGTTGATCCTCATTGAACAGGCAAGCGGACCCTGCAATGTTCATCACGACTTGGTCGTCTCGGTCACCAAGCCTCTCAGATAGCTAGTAATCCTAACATAGAGCATCCTCTAGGACGGTGAGCACTAGGTGTAATTTGCAGCTTGGGTTAGCGCTCGGAGCCGGGAATCGGTCCACCAATCTCGAGCTTGATGAAGATCCAGTAGCACCCGACGATGGTATTTTCTTTGGCACCGGTAAATCACTGAATCAGGTGACATCCTCGGAAGCAGCAACTTCGATCCCGTCGAAGAAAAAATTGATATCGATCTGGTGGCTATCCAGCATGTTGGCCTCTTGGATCATGGTATCCAAAATATGGGAGGATTCAAAAATATCAACCACCCCAAGCTCATCCCTAGGAACCTCTTCCATTGCTCAGGAAGCCTCGCCTCCAGTCTCTCTCTCCAACGTCTTAGCTGGGGACGGGGTGGCCTCTACTCTTTCTGATTCGGGGACCTCGACCGAATCTCTCTCACCAACTGCCTCCGGTTCGGAGGGATTTTGTACCGAAGCAGTAGGCCGCGCACTAGCCACCAGCTTGGAGTTGTGTTCTTTTTCCTATTCAACTCATCCCTTAATCGGCAGATTGAGTCCGAGGATATAGCACCAGCATCCGCCTTGGGCTTATGGGCTTCCTCGCTGATATTTTCTTTTCTGAGCCCAGGGAACTTGGAGCCCTTTTTTCTCTTCTTCTCCTTGGTCAGCTTTGGAGCTGATGGATGGGGAAGGACTTCTTTGTCACTGGAAGGGGCATTGCAACATCCTCCCGAGACCTGCAAAAGAAAACAAAATAAGTTAGTTCGATAAAAGGCCTAAAGAATAAACAATCAGAATTTGAAATTTACCATTCTCGACCCTTTGATAACTCCATCCACGCACGTTCGGACTAGGACCTCTATGACACCAGGCATTCGACCCATTGATTCAATGTCGGAACCTGGTATGTCATCTGGGGGACAGGTGTAACACAAAAAAAGAATAAGGAAAGATGGAAGGAAATGAAACAGAAAAGCAAGGGTTCAAGGTAAAAGTACTTACGATTCATATTCCACTTCTCTGGGAACGACATGTCTTCGGCGGGGATCATGTCCGTTGTTGTTATTTAGACGAATCTGCACATCTAGCCTCGATCTCGAGACTCGTCAACGCTGGAGAATGGAGCTTTGTTGGCTCGACGGGCAGGATTAATTATTCCCCCTCGATAGAGTCGAGGACTGTAACGGCGCATGAGGTGATCTAGTGTGAAAGGACATCCCTCAATCCTGCTCATGAAAAAACAAAGGAGAATGATTATTCTCTAGAACGAAGGGTAGATTTGTCTTAGGGTGACATTCTGTCTTTTGCAGAAGGCGAATATGACGGGGTCTAAGGGGCTAACCGTAAAAAGTTATGTGTAAAAACTTAACTACCCCTCCAAGCAGGTGGTGATCAATTCCTTAGGATAAGGAACAAACACATCTATGTTCACCCAGTTGCACTCCTCATTTTCATTTTTAAGGATATCGTTGGTAATGGTGCATATATACCTCAACATCGGCTTGCATCAGCCCTGCACCAAGGGGGTCTTCTCTATTTTAAAGTTACCGACAGTGGGGCACCCCGTCAGAACGAATTCCCCAGGGTGGGGCTCCGCCGTAGCTTCATCACCCCGGGGACACGATGAAGAAGCAACCTCTTTTTGCAGCACTGTTTTAGAAGTTTAAGTTACTTATGAACATCAATCAAAAGACTAAGGATGTTGAATAGAGTACAAGAAATTTGGATATGGAAATTATGAAGTAAGTGAATTCTTTGAAAGCAAGAGCAGAAAAGGCTTTCATTGTAAAAGTATGAATGAGAAAGGATTGAGGTTTTTATACGTTTGAGGCGAAGGCTCAGAACCGGTAGTGGCCGACCATCGTCTGACATGTATTTAATGCTTTGGTAACTAGACCGACGGGATATTTTGTCACTTACATAACAGTCAAGCTCCTCACTGACATCATCATTCATAGAGATGAAGTTTGGGAATTCATATCGTTTCTCATCACCTTATTTCTGATATAGAAGGGGACTATATGTATACGGTCAGAACGGGCCTGCCCTTATGTTATTCCCAGACACACTCAAGTATACGTGGTCAACAAATAGTATAGGATTGTAAGTCCGGATATCGTAACCACGGGGACTTGTGATTAACTATCGACTAAATTAAACTAAGACAAGTAATCTATTCAAGCAATTTTCTATAATTTATTAACTACAACTAATCTAGAGTAGCAAACTAAGAGATTAAAGGAAACATTTTGGAAATCTTAGAGACGAATCTAATTGGAGAAAATATTCGAGAGTTATGGGTTGGATAACAATCCAGTTGAATTTTTCACTTAAATTGTCTAATTAGTTTATCTGGTTAGTTGAATGACAGGGTGAATATCCCTATCCTAACCGCGAATCTATTTACGATGCTCGAGCTTATGATCTTGCTCTATTCAATATTATTTTCAATCTAAAATTCACTCTCCTGAGTTCAATCCTATATTCATAGACAGTGTTCAATTGGTGATCAAGAAATCAAATAAATAAGGGTAAGATTTATAAATAAACCAATATGATAAAATAATAAGAACAATTAAAATTCAAACTACAACATTTATGTAGCACCCACAACACTAGAACTAAGAAACTACGAAATTAAAGAAGAGAAGAGAAGAAAAACTAGTTAGAAGCCTCTTCCAAGTGGGGTGATGAATTTTCCTTCAAAATATGTTAGATCTCCTCAAAATTAGGTTCAGAACTCATCTTCTACGTGTTGGGACCGTTTAGGGTCGAAATAACTATGTCCCGACAGAAACATAAAAAGTCCCCTCACCTAATATCCAGGGTAGCGCCTCGTGCTAGCCCTTACGCTGAGTCCAGTAACGTTTTCACGTTAACTCTTTCAATTCTTGTGCTGCCAGGTTTTCTTTACTTGTTTGATTTCAATTGCAATTCTTTGTCTTCCGCTTAAGGGGACAAAACCCAAAGGGTGTCCTGTCTTTTTTTGTTCTTTTAATTTATTTATTTTTCGCGTTTTATCCAATTTTGCTCCGCATCTCTTCATTTTCACACCGTTTTATTCCTACACACCTAAAATACAATATTAACTATAAAATAATATAGTTAATACTCAAGAGATAATTAAAATTACTAGAATGTGAGGCCACAATAGATAAATATATGCATTTTTGCCAAATATAACAACCCCACACTTAAACTCTTGCTCGTCCTTGAGTAAGCATTCGAACCATTCTCAATAAATCACACTTCAAAACACAACCACTTTGGTTAATACATAAAATTAGGTCCTATAGCAACTCAAACCATCAAATGTAAACTTCTCAATCATCGTGCAAGACATACAAGCCACAAACAAATATTAAACTTCTAACCTCCTAACCTCAGAGAGGGACTCTAACTCACCAAATTTGAGTTTGTTCACCTACTCTATCAAATAAAGATAATAACATTACCTATGTATCATGAAACCAGTGCCCTCACAAGAATAAATAGTCCGTACACTCAATTCAAAGAATGAATACAATTTAAAGACTTAGCTTCAAAGAACAACTCTCGCACTCACAAACTAATTCACAAGTAGGCAAAAAGAACCATAGGCTTTCCCATTATTTACATCTCTAATAATCAATTGTGCTCGAATATAATCAAATATGACTTCGGCGGGCTGTAATGTTGTCTAGAGGACGGTAGGAATACTATATAATAGTGTCTTACACTTCTCTAAGCAGTTTGCACTTTTAGACCTCATCACCCATTATTTTATACTCTTCAATTTATTTTTCAGCCCTCCCTTCATCAATCGTTTCACTAGTATTTCATCTTATCAAGATCGTTTCATTTCTAAGCAATTTTTCTTTTTTCTTTTTTTTCATGTAACATTCTTTTCAAGAGGGCCTTTTCATCACTCTGCAGCTATCATTGGTCACCATTTTTCACTTAATCATCCCTTTCTTCAAATTTACTAATTGATATCATAGCAACAGTGCTCAAGGAAGCAAGGTGCAAAAACTAGGAATTCACCAATGGAATCAAAACAATAATACGGCTCCCAAACAAAAGGCTACATGCTCAATGGGCTAACTAGTGGTACAATATCTCAAAAGGCAAAAATTCACTAGACATATCAAAGAAATCCTATTATCATCTTCTAACCAGAGCAACACTTGTATTTCTCTTCAATAACATGCAGGGAAAGTTCTAGACTAAGATGCAAAACGTGGAATATATGTATGAAATCCTCACTGCACGTGGCACAAGTATCAATCAAGATGGATTATTTATACTCTAAAGCAGACAGGGTCATAACGAACGACAAAATAATAATAAGTTATATATCTATTCACAGCCCTGAGCTTAGGTGTCAAAAAGTCTGCTATTTTATTCATTACTCCAGCACTTAGAGAAAAGTACTCCTCAAGCTCGGGCCTAAATATGCTAGTATCAAACAAGTCAGAAAAGTTTTTTTTCCCTCTTTTCTTCTCCTTAAAAAATCTAATCCTTAAAATAAAAAAATTACCCAATTCAAGTTACATTCCCTGGAAAAGGACCGATACACAAAGAAAACCCAAGGGGGATTATTACCTAAAGAAAAATAAAAGACATATTTTTGGATTTTTATATTTTTTATCCTTTTTTTTAATTCATTTATTGGACCTTAATCCCTCAAGAAAGCTATCGTCAAAATTCATCGTCTGGAAAAGTTCAATTTTTTTATTTTTCTTTTTCTTTATTTTTTAAAAATATATTTTAATAAAAACTACTACACATAAAATGAGTACCACAACTAAGCTAAGATAACACAGAAAATTACCCAGACAATCTCCTTACCCTACACTTAAAATAGTGCAATTTCCTCAATGCACATTGAAAATAACAAGAGGGTAAAAGAGACTCCCTGGTAGGCCAAAGGCCGAAGTATTAGCAGATCCGACATACTTACACTTCTGCCAGGTATGATCCCTTCTGCGGATACCTCACACTTAGTTTCAACCACTTGCTCGCTTTTGTACATGCCTACTGGCTTTGACCCCATGCTCCTACTCCCACAAACATAAAAATAACACTACAAAAAAAACAATAAAAAAAACTAAAAAATAATGGAATTGGGTTGCCTCCCAACAAGCGCCTTATTTTTAGTCGTGGAACGACTCCATCACTTTCACCACTTTTCCTTCCACTTTGAGGATGTAAATTTCGCCCCCAATTTTGCATCAATTTTTCGGTCACGTTCCTGAGGTAGTGGTGTAAAAACAAAGGAACCAAGCAATAGATATCGCATCTTGCACTTCTTGGCCCCTAAGTGAGGAATGTCGTTCTGCCTTTTTGGTGTTGCAAATTTTAGAATATAAGAATCTTGTTCTTACTATATACATCTCTAAAAAGGCTCTATCTCAATGTATCTATCAAAACATAATGTCGAAAAATAATTAGAATAAGGACCAACGCGCCCCAACTCCAAAACTGCATTGATTTTGACATCGTCAATAATATATACTTCCTCAACCTACCACAAGAACCTGGTGTATTGATTGGTATTCTCATTTTAGCTCCCCAATTTGGCCTAGAACATTATTTTAGACTTCACACAACTTATCACTAAATTGTTAGGCGTTCCACGCACCAACCTTTACACTCAAATCTGCATCCAAGTTCCGCACAGCCAAGCCAAACATGTCAATTTCTTGCTCAAGATCAACTCTTTCGTTAGACGAATCATTCAACAGCGTTGTTAGCAAAAAACATCATTGATCATATTCCCTTAATTGATAATATTTATCACAATACCAACCCTTAATCCCATATACAAATTCATACTTCCAAGATGCTAGGTCATGACAAGCCCAAAAATATGGGCCATTAAAGTCTTCCATCAACCAAGCATATTCATCAATTACCTTATCTCTGTAGCTGTCATGCTGAGAAAACTAGAAACACATTAAGAGAAAAATCAAATAGTTATAAAAATAAAAATATTTAGAAACCAAAAAAAAAACCTTAAAGATAAAAGTAAAAGTCTAATCGAAAAATAGCTAATGTCTAAGTCCCCGACAATGGCGCCAAAAACTTGTTACTCCCAAACATGCACGCAAGTATATGTGGTCGACAAGTAATATAAGACTGTAATTCTAGACATCATACCCACATGGACTTCTAATTAACTATTAACTAAATTAAACTAAGACAATTAATCTAAAAAAGTGATTTTCTAAAGATTATTAACTTCAACTAATCTAGAGTAGAAACATAAGAGATTCAAGGAAACAATTTGGCAATCTTAGAGACGAATTTAATGAGAGACAATATTCTAGAGCTATGAGTTGGCAAACAACCCCGTTGAGTTTTTTACTTAAATTTTTAATTAATTTATCAAGTTTATTGATTGACATGGTTAATATTACTCGTAGCCTTCTCCCGAAGTACTATTCGTCTCTTCAAGCTAACATAATGCCTATATTCCTAACATAATGCCTATATTCCTTAATAATTCCTGTATAGTAACCCAGCAAGACAATTAGGTATAACTTATCCTAACCACGAATCTGTTCTCGATGCTCGAGTTCAAGATCATGCTCTATTCAATCTTATTTGCAATCTAAAATTTCCTCTCCTGCGTTCAACCCTAGATTCATACATAGAATTCAATTGGTGATCAAGAAATCAAACAATTAAGCGATTGAATAAATAAATCAGTATAATAAAATAATAAGAGAAATTTAACTTCAAACTACAACATTCATGTAGCACCCAAAACACTAGAATTAAGAAACTGTGAAATTAAAGGAAGATAGGAGAAGAAAAAATGGTTAGAAACCTCTTCCAAGTGAGGTGATGAATTCTCCTTCAAAGTATGTTAGATCTCATCCAAATTAGGTTTAGAAATCCCTTTATACGAATTGGGACTGTGTAGGGGCGAAATAACCTTGTCCCGGCCGAAATAGGAAAAGTCCAGTCACCCAGCGTCCAGGGTAACGCCTCGCGCTGGCCCTGATACTGAGTCCAGTAACATTTTCATGTTCCCTCTGTCAATTCTTGCGCTGCTAGGTATTGCAATTCTTTGTCTTCCACTTGGGGGAAAAAACTCAAAGGGTGTCCCCTTTTTTTTTTCTTTTAATTTTCTTTCTTTTTCTTCCGTGTTTTATCCAATATTGCTCTACATCTCTTTATCTTCACATTGTTTTATTCCTACACCTAAAATATAATATTAAGTATAAAGTAATAAAGTTAATACTCAAGAGATAATTAAAAGTACTAGAATGTGAGGCAACAATTGATAAATATATGCATTTTCTGGCCGAATATCACCTTCTTATGACTAGTCAATGTTGGTTCATGATAGGCTACTGTTCTGCTTCGTGTTATATCGAGCCTCATTACGAAGTTAGATTGTTGAATCCTTAATTCTGAGACCGACCAAGGAGACCAATGGAAGTGTACCTAGTCAAGTAACAGTAAGCCAAAATATCCCTAATCGAGCAGGGTCAAAACGGAAATCTCGGCACGTATCAAGATGAGACTGACTAATTAGCCAGTCATGTGATTTCTTACTGTATTTAGAGTTTTACCATAAGTAGGACTCCCTTACTATATAGAGGTGGTCTAATCATTTGTAAAGGCATCAGATTCACGCAATCCAAAGCAATATACTATTTTCTTCTTTAAGCTCTCAATACTCTATTACTTTGTTCATATCTCATTTTGCTCATTCTGAGGGTAACTTATCTCGAGGGCCAAAGTTGCACCACTCATTTGATTTGCTTTTTTTTTTTTTAAAGTTAATATTAATATCAATTTACACATTTTCTCAATTGGAGCCAAGTGAAATCACGTTTTCTTAAAATCACATATAAATTTAATTGCTATTCATTTTTAGAGTAAACATTGGCGAATCGAATAATATTAATTTTGACCATCTCACTTGATGATGAAAATTCCCCCTGGATTGTTATATCTTATCCGGTGATTGCTTTTCATGGATTTTCTTTTCATAGGCATAAATTGTATTTTAACCAGCTTAGACCGCCATGTTTATGATCAGAATCTTAAAGAAAGTCATTTTTTTTTGCACATGCTTCCGTACGATTAAAGTAGTTGCGAATGTCAAAAAGTCCTTCCTATTTTTAGTTCTTATCGACATATGGCTACAGTTTCTTGTGCCTTTTGAGTTCCAAACAAAAAATGCATTTGCCATAATGCAATTTTTATCCAGCCACACAGAATATGCCTTATTGTTCTGTAAGATTTTTGTTTTTGGTCCTCATTGTTGAGAATCTGTGAATTTCTAAGAAATTGCGTGGAAGCAAACCTATGTTTATGCCATATGATATGCTTGCTATCAGTCTTAGAAAAATTTCAGGTTGCAGTCCACATCTTTGTCTCCACTATGATTGCAGTTTGCCCCACCACCCTCAATTCTCCTTTTTCGAAACTTTCGCTCTCAACACACATGCTGCATAAGAAAAGGCCAACTACTTTAGATAAAAAGACAAATCATAGGTATGCTGAGTTTACATTAAGTGGTACACATGATATTGTGGTTGTGGAATTATAAAGATTTCTATAATTCTATATCAACTTTAACTTGAAATAATATTTTTTCCACTCAAACTCAAATATAGTCCAAACGTATTTGTGTTTGGTACGAACAGAAAATCTATATCCTTCGTGTAAATTGCTTTGAATAGATAAATAAATCATTTGTTCTTGAGGATCTGACATTAATCCTTTCATACCTACTAATTAATGTACCTTAGATGCATTTCCTCTAGCTCCCGAGAAAGACATTGTATGAACTTGATTAAAAGGGTCAGTCATCCTAAAATTAGGATTCATTTCTTGTCGCAAATATTCACTTGTAGTATACTATATTTCAATGGATTGACGTAATTTTCTAATTAAAAAGAGAGGGAAAAGCCTCCACATGAAGCCATGTGGCAGTCTCACAACATACCACTTGAAAATTTAAGACAAGTTAGATAGATTAGGTAATAATTGATTTCTATTTGAATTTAAATTTTAAAAAACTTGCATTAAGCATTGTGTTGCTAATAATTAGTTACTCGTTTTGAATTTAATTTTAAACATACAATAATTTCCTTACGAAAACAATTATTTTTATATATTGAAAAATATATATTCTGAAACTGTTCTATTTTAAATTGGGACGTTGCCAACACAAAATGTAACTTCATATAATTACATTAAATAATGATAGTGAAGCATGTGGTCAAGACAAGTGTCATACAGAGAAAATGCTACTTCTCTAAAGGCAAAATATTACAAAGTTTTACTTAATTTTACTCAAGGCATCGTCCACCACATTGGCCCTCCTGGGATGATACAAAATGGTGATATCAGAGTCTTTGAACAGCTCCAAACACCTCCTCTGTCTCAAGTTGAGATCCTTCTTCTTTAACAAATACTGTATACTCCGATGATCCGGGAATACCTCACATGACACGTCGTAAAGATAGTGCCTCCAAATCATCAACACATGAAGAATGGCTGCCAACTCCATGTCATGAAATAATTCTTCAACGGAACCTTCGACTACCGCGAAGAGTATGCAATGACCCTATCATCCTGTTTCAATACTACACCGAGCCCAATATGAGATGCATCACAATATCCTTTGTAAGATCCTGAACATGTGGGCAACACCAACAGTGGCGTAGTTGTCAAAGTAGTCTAGAGATTCTGAAAGCTCAACTCGCACTTATCGGACCACCTAAACGAGAACCCTTATGGGTCAATCTGGTCAATGGGGCTCCTATGGAAGAGAACTCCTCCATGAACCAACGACAATAACCCGCCAAACCCAAGAAACTCCGAATCTCTGTAGCTGAAGTAGGTCTAGTCCAGTCTTGAATTACCTCAATCTTCTTAGGATCCACCTTTATGCCCTCCGCCGATACAACATACCCAAAAAAGTGAGTGAGTTCAACCAAAACACACACTTCAAAAACTTGGCATATAACTGATTATCCCTCAGAGTCGAAAGAACAATCTGAAGATGTTGCTCATGATCCACTCGACTGCAGGAGTAGATCAAGATATCATCAGTGAATAAAATCACAAAATAATACAAATAGGGCTTGAATACCCGGTTCATCAAATCCATAAATGATGCTTGGGCATTTGTCAACCCAAATGACATCACTAGGAACTCATAATGCCCTTACCGAGTCCGAAAAGCCATCTTAGGTACATTTGATGCCTTAATATTCAACTGGTGGTAGTCGTTCCTCAAAGCAATCCTAAAACACCTTCGCACCTTGTAGTTGATCAAATAAGTTGTCAATCCTTAGCGATAGATACTTGTTCTTGATGGTGACCTAGTTCAACTACAGATAGTCTATGTATATCCTCATCGACCAATATTTCTTCTTCACAAACAACACAGGCGCACCCAACGGCGAGACACTAGGTCTAATGCATCCCTTTTCAAGTAAATATTGCAACTTCTTCTTCAATTCCTTCAACTCCGGCGGGGCCATACAATATGGTTGAATGGAAATAGGTTGAGTGCCCGAAGGCAAATCAATGCAGAAGTCAATATCTCTCTCGAGTGGCATCCCCGACAAATATATAGGAAACATCTCTGAAATTCACTCACAATAGCAACTTAATCAATTGAACGAATCTCCGCACTCGAATCACGAACATAGGCCAAAAAATCTAGACACCCCTTCTAGACCACACGTCGAGTCTTCACATATGAAATAACCCTGCTGGTAGAATGGCCAAGAGTCCCTCTCCACTCTAATCGAGGCAACCCCGGCATGGCTCAAGTCATCGTCTTACCATGAACTATCATAATCATCAATATAACCGTTGCGGTATGCAACCCGGTCCCATAACTGTCACTCATAACCAAGCACTTGTCCTCACTCAATCATCAACTTCTCTAGTCTCACCATGGGCTCACATTGTAATGAAAACAACCCGAAAATGATACGATGAATCAATAAATAATTGAGACACGATATAAAAATGTATGATCATAACTGAGTATGGAATAGTGAATGAATCTGGCGAGATGACAACAAGAAAATGACAGTGAAGGGTCCAAACAGTACCGGCATAAATCCTAAACATGATGTCTAGCATGATTTACGGTTCATCTACTTTATCACATGATGAAAACATGGAGATCAACAGGATAAAGTCACTAAACGATGCCATGGAGTCACCCAGGTCACTAATCTCATGGTGCACGCCCGTACGCCTGTCACATGGCATGTGCGACACCTTAATATCAATCACATAACATATAATTTTTTGTCTCGAACCGTAAGAACCAAGTTTGAAAACGTTACTTACCTCAAACCAAGAAAAGTCCTACTCCTGAATGCCCTTTTCCTCTCAATTCGGCCTCCGAACATCCCGAATCTAGCCACAAGTAATACAACATAATCAATCTAGGCTAAGCGATCAAATTCACAAGAAAAGTATCAAATTATAGGCCAAATCCCGAAATTCACTCAGACTTTAACGACCCGACCGGTCGTTCCGAGAGTAACAGCCCCGTTTCCCCATTTTTTCTTCATTATATGTGGTTCCGCTTCATTATGTTGTGTTAGATTGGTCGGCTCGGGTTTGGAGAAAGTTTTTGAGAGAAGTCAGACACTTAGTCTCTTAACTTGGTTCAATAGTTGGAAAAGTCAACCGGAAGTTGACTTATTGGTAAACGACGTCGAAATATAGATTTTTTGGTTGGATAGCTTCTTTAGGTGATTTGGGACTTAGGAGTGTGTTTGGAATATGGTTTTGATGTCCGATGTAGAATTAGGCTTGAATTGGCGAAAGTTAGTTTATGACAATTTCCGGTCGGCAAGGGAAAATAGGCTATAGGGGTCAGAATGGAATTCCAGAAGTTTGAACAGGTTTGTAGTGTCATTTTGGATGTGCGTGCAAATTTTCAGGTCATTTGGACGTGTTTTGGTTGGTTTCGGCATCATTCGCAAAATTTAGAAATCTCAAAGTTCATACGCTTGAATCTGATGTGATCTTGGTATTTTAGCGTTGTTTTGGGTCTTTCGAAGGCTCGACTAAGTTTGAATAAGGTTATGGGACGTGCTTAATGTTTGGTTGAGGTCCCGAGGGCCTCGGGTGAGTTTCGAGTGGTTAACAGACCAATTCTTGGCTTAAAAACATGGCATATTTTTGTTGGTGTAAGTTTCTACTTTCCTTCTACGCTATCGCGGGAGGATGTTTACGATCACGTAGGACTAGCTGGGAATGGAAGGGTTTTGATATATGCGATTTCTTAGTGGAGGTCGCGATCGCGTGAGTGTGTGGTCGTTATGTAGTGCGAAGGCGTGGTACTGTTCGTATTCGAGTAGAGTTGAAGGGCGCGTGAGGGGGCTGAGTTGTCGTACTTCGCGATCGCGTGAGTGGTTCTCCGATCGTGTAAGGTAAATTAGTGGGGCAGCATATTTGTTCTTCGTGATCGCGTAGGGAGTTTCGCGATCACAGTGAGAAATTCCCTCGGTAGATTCTTTTAACTACAAAAACGAGAGTTGAGTCTTTATTTGCAAAAACCCATTAGAGAGCTCGGGAGAATGTTGAAATTGACGGGATTTTCAGTGGAGTTCTTGAGGTAAGTGTTCTTCAATCATATTTGGGTTAATTCCATAATTTAGTCTTGATTCTTATCATTTAATTTGAAGAATTAGAGTTGAAATTTGGAAAAGTGGGAAGAAAATTTTAGAATTTCTTTTCATGATTTGAGTGGGCATTTGAGGTCGGATTTTGATAATCTTGGTATGCATAGACTCATGAGGGAATAAGGATTCTAGTTTTGTGATTTGTATCAAATTTTGAGACGTGGGCCCTGGGGCCGGTATGGGCCAATTTCGGAATTTGTGCCTAATTGTGATAAATTTCGAATGGGGTTCATCTGCCAAGCATATTTTGATATTATTAATCTAGTTTTGATAGACTCGGAGCATTTGGGAGCCGACTCGAGGGGGAATGAGTATCGCAGAGTAGCTTTTTTGACCGGTTTGAGGTAAGTAATGACTGTAAATCTTGTCAAGAGGGTATGAAACCATGGACATAGTATTTTCTCACTATTTTGGAGTGGCGCACATGCTAGATGACGAGTGTGTGGCGCGCACTGTTGGGGGATTGTGACCTGGTCTGTCCCATGGCAAATATTAAGTTACGTAATTGATTTTAAATCATATGATATTTCATGTTTTAAGATTATTACTATATTTTGGGTTGTATGCCATGTTTGGGGCCTTGCACCGACCTATTTTGGACCATTTGGGGATTTTTTCTGCTATTCCTCACTGTGTTGAATTATGATTTACACTCATCCATATTATGTATAACTGATTTCGAAACTCAGTTTTATTTACACTATTTTGAGATATAAAATGATATTTTGGGTCGAGTACCCCGTTTTACTGATAGCCCGAGTGGCTTTTTGAGAGATTTCTGACTGAGTGTGGCCAAGGGCTTATGTTGTGAGGATGCTATGGGATCGGCCTACACGCCGCTGTATGTAACATTATTCATGATATGTGAGAGGCCGAGGGCCTGAGTGATGTTGACACGAGATGGCTTGATATTAGCGCTTGGGCTGTAGGAGCCCCCCTAGAGTCTATTCACACCCCCAGTGAGTGCAGGTACCTAATGAGTGTGAGTGCCAAGTGCCGAATGCCGAGTGGTGAGTGACGAGTGACGAGTGATTGGGATGTATGAGTGACTATGAGGTTTCCCGAGGTGCTGATTATGAGTGAACGTGAGGTTGCCCGAGGGGCTGACTATGAGTGACTGGGAGGTATGCCCGAGGGGATGATTCTGAGTGATGTTACGCCCGAGGGGAAATTTCTTATTCATGTTTTTCCCAAGTGGCTACTTATGATTTATTTCATTTTTACACTAAACTTCTTGAATATTTTTCTGAAATTGTTGGAAATTACACTTTTCAAAGGAGTTTTACTGACATTGGATTTTTAAGCATGATGATTTAACGTATTCGCTGTTGGAAAGAAATATTGTTCTTATTGTGAAATGATGATTTGACTTTATGTGTTTCTTACTGCTCAGAACTGATTTATTTTCATTACTACTGAGTTGGCATACTCACATTACTCCCTGCACCTTGTGTGCAGATCCAGGTGCTAGGCCAGAGTGAGATGTGTATCAGTTCTAGAGACATCTCGGAGATTTGCGAGGTAGCTGCACGCGTTCGCAGCCCTGCTCTCTCCTGCTTACTATTATAGATTTTATTTTCTAGAGTTGTATATTTTCTGTAGATGCTCATGACCAGTGACTCCGTGATCTTGGCGTTGTATTTAACTTCGGTGTAGTTGTATGTGTTTAAAAATGATTAAATGAAACCTTTATGGATTATCAGTTTAATAATGATATAAATGAAAGATTCTTTATGTTTTGAGTTTTAATTTTAATGGCTTAGTCCCACGGTAGGCGCCATCACGACTAGTTTAGATTTGGTGTTGTGACAAGTTGGTATCAGAGCCCTAGGTTACATAGGACTCACCAATCGTGAGCATGTTTAGTAGAGTCTTGCGGATCGGTATGGAGACGTCTGTACTTATCTTCGAAAGGCTGCAGAACCCTTAGGAAAAAAATCTCACATTCTTGAATTCTTGTAGTGCAAATCCATTTATTTAGCCAAAAGCGTAACTCTTTGAATCCTTTTCATGTATTCGAACGTGCATGTGAGCGCTCGGTATCAGCTGTGAATCAACGACTTGTGATTTCCATGGCATGTTGATAATGGGCCAGTCTTGGGGACTTGAGGCCGAGTTCCGTCTGTGAATTGAGTGCTGAGATTTCGATTGTGTGAGCACATGCATTTGGGACTTATATGTCCGTTAGTATTCTTATTGGTCGGATTTTGTGGCTGGATGACTATCTAGTAAGTGTGATTCGATGGTGAGATGTGTTAATATTGTTTGATTTTGACAAGAAAAAGGATTGGCTGGAAATGTGGCAAGAACTATTGAGTGTTTGATTTCTATCTCGAGTTGGCATATGGCTTTAAGTTGTGAGTGTATTGGAAGATCTCTCACGTTTTTTAGTAGTGGAGTGAAGCGGATCTTTCTGTTGTGTTGTGAGTTCCTGGGTGATGTCTTTTGGGCTGACCAATGCCCCAGTGGCGTTCATATATTTTATTAACAGTGTATTCCAGCAGTAATTGCACTCCTTCGTTATTTTGTTAATTGATAGCATCCTGGCGTACTAGGCATACTAGGCATTTGAGTATGATAGGATAAGGATTCAGGGAGGAGAAACTCTATGCAATGTTTTTCAACTGTGTATTTTTCGCTCAGATCAGTAGTATTCTTGGAACACGTGGTGTCCAGTGAGGGTATCCATGTGGCCAGGCGAGTATGGGTAGAGCTTCCACAAGCTCAAGATTTCTTTGACCACAACTCCAGTGTTAGTTCTTCTATCAGCTTCAGGTTCCTATACTGCTTTTTGTGTTGTCTCAAGGGTAGGCATTGGTTTGTTCTAATGCAGGAGGGCAAATTGATTGTGTAATAGCTATGATCTTCGAAAGTGTATAGAGATATATCAGTTTGAAGCTAACATGCAAGGTTATCTCCTGCAGGGTGTTCTGAGGTTGTGTGACCCTTAGGTAGTTTTTTAGCAAGTCCTCTTTTATCAGTAATTGATATATGTTGCAATTTTAGCTAGGCCGCTTGTGGGAGTTGGCATTTATTGTTGAAATGGTGAATGCGAGATTTTCATATTATTTGGGATATTAGGTGGTTTGTGCCATATGAGCTTATGAAGGATTTAGTTGAATCTCACCACATTATGGTGGCAGTGATAGCGTATGGGCATTGTGAGTTATTGTTGGTCCTGAATCTTTGGCCTTGAGCCAAAAGGGGGAGTCCGTTAATGATAAGTTGATGGCACGATTATGTGTTGTAGTCGTCGGTTCGAGGTATATTGGTGAATCAGATATGACCTGCAGAAGTGGAGTTTGGGAATCACTCGAGTAATGGAAATTCTTCGATACAGGTTGTAATGTACTCTACGGGTAAATGGACTTTATTGAATGATTGATTTGTAACTGCAAAAGGTGTAGTGGGTGCAGTGTGTGAATTTGCTGGTTGCTTCCAGTGTGTGGATTACTTCCTACTATGTTGGTGTGCTAATGGGGCCAGGTCGTTCTGTCTGCTTGATCAATGTGATTGAGATTTGCATAGAGTGGATGACTATCGAGAATGGTTCTGACATATTCAAGGTTATATATGGAAATTGGGAATCTTCAAGGTGTGTATTTGGCTAGAACTGAGATTTACGTTTGAGGGTGTCAAGACTTGTGGCATTTCTACTTTATCATGGATTCTACATATCAGTATTAGGAAGGTGTAGGTTATGGCTTTAGATTCACAGGAAGTCTCTTCACGGTATGTATTTTGAGGGTGGTACTTTTGGGGATACTTGACAGAGTATTCAGCGGCTTATGAGCCTTAGACGATATAGTTTTATGCTTGGGTCGCGTGTGGTGAGTCTGGGTTGAGAATTGCGGTATTATGGCAGGGAGAAACATCAATTCGAAGGTAAGTCATAAGGAACTTGGATAAATAGGACAACTTGGTAGTAGGTCGGATCGGCATGGTAAGGGATATGATTAGTTCTTTGGGTGGTCATGAGGTAATGAGTTTTTACATGTGTTTCTTAGCAATGCTATTCGGTTTTGGTGACTTGTGTAGCTGGGTTGAGTTAGAAGGATTCAGTCATGACGGTTTGGTGTTGTAAAAATGGGATTCGGATAGTTCCTGATGGTTTTTACCACGGTTTGAGATGCATAGTTTGTACTGGCGTGAGGTGCAGGTGATTTATAGTGATTTTGCTTCTAAATGGGACCAAATGGAAAGTTCTTGGCTAGTTGGGTATGTAGTTTCTTGTGGCTCGGAAGGGATCATGAAGTTCTCATATTCAGCATAGGATGGCATGGCGTATGCGGTATGTTGTGTAGAGTTGATATTTGCATATGTGAGGTCACGGTTAAGTTTTGGGATGAAGGTAAAAAATAATTCGTAGGTAGCATTGGCCGTTTCAGATGACTAGGAAGATGATATCACCAATTGGGTGGCTTGATGAGGGTATACATTTCAGAAAGGTCAATGTGTGGAGTTAAGGGTACTTCATCGGTACTGCGACGCTCTCTTGTTGGATCGACTGCTGATATTCAAGGTTTCTTGGTAACATGGAAGAATTATAGGGGTATCCCCTATGGAATGATTGAGATCAGATATAGTAATTCGTGCGCTTCATGCACATCGGGATTGAGAGTTCTCATAAATAGGTTATTTTTTGGTACTGAACTATGAAGATATGGGCAAAGCTAGTCAGATGTTAGTATGTACCATGATTCAGTCATTGTGAACTTTTCGGTGAGTTATCTATCTATTGTGGGTGACCAGAGTTGATTTAGGGTTATTGGTAGGCCCGTATGAGTCTGTGTTTTGCACCGGGTCGGAATTGTTGACCCCAAATTGCTATGGTTGAGGGATGTACCACTTGTCTGTCATTGATTTTATTCGTATTCTGGAATGATATATGAGTTACCCTTCGGGGTTGCGAGGAGTTGTGATCGTTGGTTATAGGCACACATGGTGCGATTCTAATTGGGCTTTATAACTAGATTTGAGTAAGGTAAGTAATTGGGTATTGCGGGATTGAGACGTAATGGTTATGCTCTTTTTGGCTCGTGTGGCATGGTATCGTCCGATTCCCCGTGGTTAGAGTAACGCACTTTGAGTACTTGATGTCGAATTGCGCATGGTTATTGATTTTGAGCAAGGTGACTCGAAGTATTTCATGTGGACCAGCGTGTGGATGGGATCACGCATTGTAGCAGAGTTATGTGGAGGTATGATCCTTGGTGTGAGATTCGTGTGTTTTGATTGTTTTTCAATGAGTGTCATGATATTAGCATGGTGATGTGACGGTAATTGTTAATGGCGGGATGGTCCTCTCGTGTGAATCTTGTATATAATTTGATTTCATTAGGATGTTGCTATTAAGTGCATGAGTTGCACATGTTATGGCTTAGAACTGTGTTGATGTGTCATCTCATCACAATGGTCGTGTTGGATGAGAAGAGGTCATTGGAACTAGAATGAATACTGTCAGGATTGGCTACAGTATAGTTGGAAGGATACATATCGGGAGTCAGCTTAGAAATCTGCTATAATTTCTGTTTGGGAAGGGGGAGCTTCATGTCTTACTGATTGGACGAATGGTTTCTGGTTTCTACGTGTTTCTTTCATCATCGGCAGTATATGGAAGTGTTAGAGTGGGGCATTGCTTGATAAGAGGATATGTACCGGTATTGGGTTGTTTTGAGCAACTATTGTGATTAGGAGTTATCGCTATGGGTGTTTGATTCATGCGGTATAGTATGTGATTACATCTTGGGTTACGGATATGGCTTGATACAACATATTCAGAATTATTCAGTTTATAGTTGTGGAATTTTGATCTTGTAAATTATTTCAAAAGTGGAAATTTGGTTCTAAGGTTTATGGGTCAGTTTGGATTTCGAAATTTCAACGTTGTTGTGCTATCGGACCTATATGGGATAGGGTGACGTGGGATCCCCCCCGGGTATGTGCATGGTGAGGTTACGTAGCAGTTTGACGGTGTTGGAGAACAACTCTTTGCACGTTCGAGGACGAACATATGTTTATGTTCGGGAAAGATGTAACGACCCGGCCTAGTTGTTCCGAGAGTAATTGCACTGTTCCCCCCATTTCTGCTTTATTATATGTGCTTCAACTTCATTATGTTGTGTAAGATTGGTCGGTTCGGGTTCAGAGAGTTTTTTGGAGAGAAATGAGATACTTAGTCTCTTAACTTGGTTCAATAGTTGGAAAAGTCAACCGGAAGTTGACTTACGAGTAAACGACCTAGGAATATAGATTTTTTGGTTCAAATAGCTTCGTTAGGTGATTTGGGAGTTATGAGTGTGTTCGGAGTGTTGTTATGATGTCTGGTGTAGAAATAGGATTGAATTGATGAAAGTTAGTTTTTCGCGATTTTCGGTCGGCAGCGGAAAATAGGCTCTAGGGGTCGGAATGGAATTCCAGAAGTTTGGGCAGGTTTGTAGTGTCATTTTGAATGTGTGTGAAAATATTAAGGTCATTCGGACGTGTTTTGGTTGGTTTCCACATCATTGGCAAAATTTAGAAATCTCAAAGTTCATAGGCTTGAATCCGATGTGATCTTGGTGTTTTGGCGTTGTTTTTGGTGTTTCGAAGGCTCTTATAAGTTTTAATAAGGTTATGGGATGTGTTTATATGTTTGGTTGAAGTCCTGAGGGCCTCGGGTTGTTAACGAACCAATTTTTGGCTTAAACACTTGGTAGATTTTTGCTGGTGTAAGTTTCTGGTTTCCTTCTACGCGATCGCGGGAGGATGTTTGAGATCGTGTAGGCCTTGCTGGGGATGGCAGGGTTTTATTCTATGCGATCCCGTGGTGCAGATAGCGATCGCGATCGCGTGAGTGTGTGTTCGTTATGAAGTGCGAACGGGTGGTACTGTTCGCGTTCGCGTAGAGTTGAAGGGCGCGTGAGGGGGCTGAGCTGTTGTACTTCGCGATCGAGTGAGTGATTTTGCGATCGCGTAAGGTAAATTAGTGGGGAAGTAAATTTGTTCTTCGCGATCGCGTAGGGAGTTCCGCGATCGCAATGAGAAATTCCTTGGGCAGATTCATTTAAGTACAAAAACGAGGGTTGAGTCTAAATTTGCAAAAACCCATTTGAGAGCTCGGTAGAAGGTGGAAATTGAAGGGATTTTTAGTGGAGTTCTTGAGGTAAGTGTTCTTCAATCATATTTTGGTTAATTCCATGATTTAGTCTGGATTTTTATCATTTAATTTGAAGAATTAGAGTGGAAATTGGGGAAAATGGGAAGAAAGCTTGAGAATTCCTTTTGATGATTTGAGTGGGCATTTGACGTCGGATTTTGATGCTCTTCGTATGCATAGAGTCGTGAGGGAATAAGGATTCTAGTTTTGTGATTTGTATCGAATTCCGAGACGTGGGCCCGAGGGCCGATTTGGGCCAATTATGGGATTTGTGCCTAATTGTGATAAGTTTTGAATGAGTTTTGTCTCCCAAGCATATTTTGATATTATTAATCTGGTTTTGTTAGACTCGGAGCATTTGGGAGCCGACTCGAGCGGGAATTAGTATCACGTAGTAGCTTTTTAGACCGGTTTGAGGTAAGTAATGACTGTAAATCTTGTCTTGAGGGTATGAAACCCCGGACTTAGTATTTTCTTACTATTTTGGAGTAGCCCACATGCTAGAGGACGAGTGTGTGGCGCGCACTGTTGGGAGATAGTGACCTGGTCCATCCCGTGGCAACTATTAAGTTACGTAATTTATTTTAAATCATATGTTTAACAGATTTCGAAACTCAGTCTTATTTACACTATTTTGAGATATAAAATGTTATTTTGGGTCGAGTACCCCATTTTACTGATAGCCTGAGTGGCTTTTTGAGAGATTTCTGACTGGGTGTGGTCGTAGACCTATGTTGTGAGGATGATATGGGATCGGGATGCACGCTGCAGCATGTTACATTGTTCATGATATGTGAGAGGCCGAGGGTCTGAGTGATGATTCCACAAGATGGTTTGATATTAGCTCTTTGGCTGTAGGAGCCTCTCCGGAGTCTGTACACACCCCTAGTGAGCGCAGGTACCTACTGAGTGCGAGTGTCGAGTGACGAGCGAAGAGTGATTGGGAGGTATGAGTGACTGTGAGGTTGGATGAGGGGCTGCTTATGAATGACTGTGAGGTTGGCCGAGGGGATTATGAGTGACTCTTAGGAATGCCCGAGGGGCTGATTCTGAGTGATGTTACGCCCAAGGGGCAGCCTCTTATTCATGTTTTGCCCGAGTGGTTACTTATGATTCATTTCATTTTTACAGTAAACTTCTTGGACATTTTTTTGAAATTGTTGGAAATTAAACGTTTCAAAGGAGTTTTACTGACATTGGCTTTTTAAGTGTGATGATTTAACATATTCACTGTTGGAAAGAAATACTGCTCTTATTGTGAAATGATTATTTGACTTTATGAGTTTCTTACTGCTTAGACTTGATTTATTTTCATTACAACTGAGTTGGCGTACTCACATTACTCCCTGCACCTTGTATGCAGATCCAGGTGCTAGGGCAGAGTGAGTTGTGTATCTGTTCCAGAGACTTCTCGGACATTTTGCGAGGTAGTTGCACGCGTCTGCAACCCTGCTCTCTCCTGCTTACTATTATAGAGTTTATGTTTGAGAGTTGTATATTTTCTGTAGATGCTCATGACTAGTGACTCCGGTATTTTGGGGTTGTATTTAACTTCGGTGTACCTGTATCTGTTTAAAAATGATTAAATGAAACCTTTATGGATTATCAGTTTAATAATGATATAAATGAAAGATTCTTTACGTTTTGAGTTTTAATTTGGCTGGACTAGTCCCACGATATGCACCATTATGACTCGTTCAGAATTGGGGTCATGACACAAACCCGGCCCCTTGGCCCACGTCTCAAAATCTGACAAAAGTCACAAAACTCGAAAGCCCATTCACTCAGGAATCTACCCATACTAAATTCATCAAAATCCGACATCATTTGGTCCCTCAAGTCCCCAAATTACTCTCTCCAAAATCCCAAGCCCTAACCCCCTGTTTTCACTCTAAATCACACTAATTAGATCAGGAAACAACGGGAAATGCCATAGCTAAGGGTTATAGAGCTCAAGTAACTTACCTTAGTGAATATCCTTGAATCCCATACAAAAATCACCCCAAAGCTCCAAAGTCCATGTTTTAAAATGGTGGAAATGAGGAAAAATCACGAAATCCCCTATTTATACCTTCTACCCAGCGAAACCGCACATGCGGTCCCTTCACCGCATCTGTGGACCAAGCTCTGCTTCTACGGAATGTAACTTAAAATCTCTTGACCGCTTCTGCGTCTCTCGACCACATCTTCGATCATCGCAGGTTCTGAAACTGCCTCGCACGTGCGAATTCCCTCTCGCACATGTGCCTTCCTGCCCGTATCTGTGACTCTCGCAGGTGCGGGAATACCTTCACACCTGCGGGTCCTGCCCAGGTCCTCCATGGCTGCATCTACGGATCCTTAGTCTCTCCTGCAGACTCGCACCTGTGGCACCCACTCCGTAGGTGCGGAAGACACCAGAACCAGCAGCTTCTGCTGCATTTTCCCAAGTTCCAAACCTTCCTTCAACCACCCGAAATCACCCTGAGGCCCTCGGGACCTCAACCAAACATACCAACACGTCCCATAACATATTTCAAACTTAGTCGAACCTTCCAATCACTCAAAAAAACATCAAAACACCAAATTACCCTCGGATTCAAGCCTAAGAACTTCTAAACTTCCAAAATTAGCAAACAACACCGAAACCTATCAAACGATGTCCGAATGACCTCAAATTTTACACACACGTCACAAATGCAACCACAAACCTATTCCATCTTTTGGAAATCCATTCCGACCCCGATATCAAATTTTCCACTACCGACCAAAATTTCCAAATTATCAACTTTCGCCAATTGAAGCCTAATTCCACTATTGACCCTCAAATAACATTCTGCATGCGCTCCTAAGACAAAAATCACCTAATGGAGCCAAAAGAACCATAAAAATTCAAATCCTAGATCATTTACACATTAGTCAACATCCTGTTGACTTTGCCAAGCTTCTAATAATGATACTAAGTGTCTAGATTCACTCTAAAGCCACTCCAGATCTGAAACAACTAACCTGGTATAACACAATATAGCTGAAGAACAGAAAACGAAGATGAAATGGGGGAAGCGGGGCTACAATTCCCGAAACGACCGAGAGGGTCATTACAAATTGCATGTTGCCTTCTCTCGCCTATGTATGCCCCAATCTAAAGTATTATATGCAAAGAGAAAAAGAAAATCGAATTTTGATTACAACTACATAAGGAACAAAAACTGGAAATTGGGGTTCGGGGAATTTGAGGAGGGAAATTTAAGGTGTGATTATCCAAATTTATGTTATATATATATATACAAAGTGAAATAAAATCGAATTTTGGTTGAATTTATTTGTAATGTATATGAAAAGGTGAAATCTTTATTTTTGAGTGTTTGACGATAGAGAGAAGGGGATGAAAAGGGGGGGAGGGTAAAAGTGGAAAAGTGCAAACAATGATATGCATTTGCAGGCGGTAGTTAAATCAATGATTTGCATAAGGAATTTTATTTAAATCTCATATCAGTGTTAAATAAAATTTATTGCTTACACTCACTTTATACGCGTGTATTTCACACACTTTATCCAACCCAGCGGATTCAGTGCCACATAAGTTTGGTCAATGGTCAGAAGCGTTTAAAATACTAGTTTTGATCAAGTAAATGTGTCTGGATGAAAATTTGTGGAATATAAGGAGCAGGATGTCAAACTGAAACAAATACAGGTGTCTCCTAGGCTACTTATCCTAATAATAATAATAATAATAATAACAACAATAGGAAACGAAAACAGGAAATGATGACAAAACAGTTAACTGATGAAAACAAACTCTAATCCTCGAAATCCATGAATCCAAAAATATCAGTCCTCAAAACCTAACATGAAAATACTAAAAGCTAACACTATACAACATTGAGAAAAACACACACAATCTGTTGCGGTGCGCAACCCAATCTAACCGTGCAAACAAAATCCTCCCTTATTTCACCATATCAACATCAATAATAACATATAAAATACGATTAAAGAATATGAAGCAAAGCTATAAAGGAACCCGGTACCAAACCAATAAATGTTACAATTAATATAAAGCAACAAGACTAGCCAAATATATTGCAGTTAAAGTGGACAAGTAAGAAAATTAAGGCAAGTAGAAATTAATCACGTAATCATGGAAGAAATGAAAATTTCAATACAAGATTAGTTAATCACAAGTAACAAGTTACGACATAGAAAGAAATTAAAGCATGTAACAATTAAGACACAGAATAAGATAATTAATGAAATATGGGAACGCATGGAAATAATTATTTTGACGTCGTGTATACACTTGTCACCTTGAATATATGCCATTACACACGTAATTCAAATAACATATAGCTCAAGGATTACTAATTCCCTCAAATCAAGGTTAGACCCAACACTTACCTCACTCCACAATCAAATGAAAGCTCAATCGGGGCCTTTCCATTAAATTCCGCCTCCAAACTAGTCGAATCTAACAAAAATTGACTTAATATTATCAAACAATGCCAAGGAAATAAATTACAATATATATAAAGCAAAGATCTTTACACTTTTTCTAAAAAGTCAACCCCGGGCATGCTTGGTTATGTTATTAGGTTTGAAATCTGACTTCAATTTGAGATCTAAATCTCAATTTTATAAGATCCCCCAGTTCTACCCAAATCCCTAAAATTTTACCATGAAAGAGGATAAATTAAGGTTATAAATTAATGGGTGTTGATAAAAATGGAAGAAAACGAGTAAAAATATACTAATCTATGAAGTGGGGATGAAATTATTCTTCAAAATCGCCTCAAGGCCGAGCTCTTATGTGAAGATAGTGAGAAAGGAAGACAATCCCGTCCTGGAAACATTTTAAATCGTTGGTGTCAATTCTTCATCGCATTCTCCAAGTACTTGATGCAATTGCAATGTACAACAAATATTACTGGCCTCGGCGTTCACGATATCTCTTCCCCTCGGCAAGCGTGTTCATGACCCATTGATCGTATTCGGGTAGAACAACGTCTGGCTCACCTAGAATCCCAACAAAGCTTCATGTTCGTGACCAGTACCTCGTGTTCGCGAAGATACTCCGCTCCAGTTCCAATTTCCCCTTCGCGATTGCGAGAGTAGCTTCGTGATCGCGAAACACAGCACAGCAGACATCAGATATCAGTAAAAAAATAGATGCCTAAGTCAAAAAATTACTCTATAGTTTATCTAAAACTCATCTGAGCCCGTCGAGCTCCAAACCAAACATGCAAAAAAGTGTAATAACATCATGTAAACTCGATCGCGCGATCAAAACACCAGAATAACACCAATAATGAATTTGACATAAGAATAAATGATATTTTCAAAGAAACTCAAGAACACGCAAATTTACAACTGGACGTCCATATCACGTCGAATCAATTCCGTTTTGCTCCAAATTTAACAAACAAGTCATAAATAGTAAAATGAACCTATACCATGTTTCAGAATCGGAATTCGAACCTGGTAGTAAAAAATTCAACCTACGATCAAACTTGGGAATTCGTTTAGCCTTCAATTTACTAGTTTTAAACAAATTATATTAAATTTAGTTATGCACTTCCGAATTCAGTTTTGGACATTTTACCAAGCACCAAATCACAATACGAACCCACCCGGATCGTCAAAACACTGATCTAAGTCCGTTTACACAAAACGTTGACCATAGTAAACTATCTTTAAGGCTAAACTTCACATTTTCATCAAATTTTCACTTAAAATTTTCACGCCCCAAAACCGAGGGACTAGACCGGCGCCTAACCGGATGAACCCGGTCAAGCGGACCTGGATTGCCTTTCCTACCCAACGCATTTCCCCCTGATCATAATGTACAATATTCCATAGGAAGTAGCAAATCAAACATTTAGCATGGGTTTACAACTACACAACGCATTTCCCCGTGATCATAATGTACAATATTCAATATGAAGTAGCAAATTAAAAATTTAGCATGCGTTTACAACTTAAGTTTATTTCTTCTTTAACATTTTAGCAGTTGATAATCCCAAAAACATACAAGTTACATACAACATTTCCAATGCGACCCACGATCATGAGTGAATACAACTGCCGCCCAAAATATACATGTATACAACCCACCTCGTGGCTACATAGCCTCTAAAATTACTAGGAGTTTACATAGACTTTCCAGTAATAAGGCCCCATCTATACCTTTTACAATATAAGCAAAAGAGAATGACATAGTTCACACATAGCCCCGAGAGGAAATGGGGATCACCATAACTGCTGAGGAGATGAAAGGAAGGCACCACTATCGGCGCATCGAGATACCTACTATAGAAACACCTACATCCATATAAAAGATGTAGCGCCCCCGGCAAAAGGGACGTTAGTACCATGGAATAGTACTAGTATGTATGAACAAGCTTTACTCCAAGTAAAATAAAAAAATACACATATAGGAGACAGTCAAAGAAACCAAACAAATACTGCACAGAGATACAAAAAACACAAATGAGAGTTCCACAGTTTCTTATTTCAATCGTTCTCCTGTTGCAGCGCGCAACCCGATCCCACCTTAAAATCATATTCCACCCTTATTTCTTTTGTTTCTGCGTGAAACCCGATCCCACCTTATAATCACACTACACCCTTATTAGTCCTGTTGCAGCGTGCAACCCAATCCCACCGTACAATTCTGTTGCGGCGTGCAACCCGATCCCACCTTACAATCACATTACACCCTTATTACTTCTGTTGCGGTGTGCAACCCGATCCCACTTTACAATCACATTATTCTATTGCGGCGTGCAACCCGATCCCACCTTACAATCACATTTGATAGCAACGTCAACCAATCAATTTAATCACAATGATTTCATCATCAAGAATTTATAGTCGTAACAACCAGATAACCATGTGAAATCAAGTCCATAGTAGTCATTACCAAACAGTGAGTCATATACGGCATACCATCAACATATAGTTCAATTAGATAAATCCACATTTCCTTTCCATTACTTGCTACACAACATTTAGCACTTAGATACATTCAACAATTTGATTCGTTATCATTTCATTTGCTTGGCAGCACATCCTCTGATACAGGTGTATTCAACATTTAACGAGCTTTGCACATGATATAATAAGCACAAAGAATCACCTTTTCACAATCTAATATAGCATGGTGGCATGGTAATCAACTAGGACAATCATAGAACCGAATCTTACGCATCAACACCTTAGAATAATAGATTCACATATACATAAGCAAGAAACTCATACTGAATGCTCGGACACCAACAAGGTGACTCTACGAAGATTAAATTTAGCCATACATACCTCGAGTCGAAATTCCCCTTTAATATCTATTCTAAACCCACCGAACCTTCTATTGCCTGAAATCTAATTTGCAAGATGCCATGTTTAGACTTAGAATTAGACATCATGAACTCAATTGGGCATTTTACCAAACACTATGTGATCCCTTTGATTAATTAAACCCCTTTTTAGGGGAAGGTTACTCTCACTAAACTCACTCTCCCTTCTCTCTATTTTGTTTAGATACCCGTTAAAGTGAAAGGGGCTAAGTGTTTTTTTAAGCTGGGGTTGGGTATAAAAATTAGAAATTAAAAGCCCCGAAGTAGGAAATGCGGTCACGAATGCGTTCACATTCCTGCGATGCAGTCCGCATTCTTGTCGCATAAATGGCCCTCAAATGGGCCAAAATGGAAACCGGTCTGCCCAGGTATGCGACCACTATGCTGTCCGCATACCTATTATGCGATCACATAGTGCGTCACATAACCTCCTCCGCAAAAATGGAGGTGCAAGGATGCGACAACTATGCGGCCTGCATTCGTGAAATGCGATCGAATTCTTGGCTGCATAGTTGTCCTCAAAATGGATAGCAAACTATCCAAGTATGCGACAAATATGCGGTCCGCATACTTGATCTGCGATCGCATAGTGGATAGCAGACCTGCGCAAATCTGGAAAATTATATCTTTTAAGTCTCGGGTTACTTTTTACTGCATAAGGGTCCGTTTTAAGAATTTCTACAGATATAACCACATGGGGACCCATTCCGGCATTATTTTTAGACTTGAAATTTTAGGGGTCTTTACATCCTCCCCCACTTAGAATCATTCGTCCTCGAACGAGGATCGGGGAATCACTTAGCTAATTGAACACAAAACATGCCAACCCTCAAATTTTTTTTTTACTAACTCCGATATTTACTGAAAATTTCGCCAGAGTTTCCTCTGTAATTAGGCATATCTACCTATTAGAGATCCCCCGAAACACATTTTAACCAATTCCATAAATTTTTTTGTTACTCTATCAACTTGCACATAACCCTGTCATTTCCACAAGTTGCACATAATTCAATTACTTCCACAAACCACACATAATTCAGTTAACTCCACAAATTTGCACATAATTCAACTATTACAATGAATTGCACATAATCCAGCTATTACGGTGAGTTGCACATAATCCAACTATTATAATGAGTTGCACATAACTCAACTATTTCAATGAGTTGCACGTAATTCATCTATTTCAAGGAGTTGCATATGATCCAACTAATCACAACAACCTATACATTTGTGGCACAAAGTTTGAGAAGTCACAATAGTAGGGTAATTAGGGGAGGAGTGTTTTTTCACAAAATTTGACACCAATCCAATTGCTTAGAGATGTCAACTTTCAAAACCACTACCGGACATATTCAAACAAGTGGGGATATTTCTCTTTCATTATATTTTCCGCTTCCCACGTGGTTTCTTCGACTTGTTGACTCCGCCATAATACTTTGACCAAAGAGACTTCTTTGTTTCTCAACCGAACTTGCCTATCAAGAATAGCAACCAGAACCTCTTCATGAAAACCTTTCATTAATTTCAATGGTCTCAACCGGCACGATGACAAATGGATCTCCAACTACCTTCTTCAGCATGGACACATGAAACACAGGGTGAGATAATGACATCTCAGGGGGCAATTCCAGCCTATACGCCATATGTCCTATCCTTTGAGCAATGCTATATGGCCCGATATACCTTGGGATCAATTTCTCTTTCTTCCCAAACCGCATCACTCCTTTCATGGGAGACACCTTCAAGAATACCCAATCATCTACTTGAAACTCCAAGTCTCTTCGATGAATGTCCGCATAGGATTTCTGACGACTCTGAGCGGTCTTCATCCTCTTCTGAATGACTCTAAATTTTTCCGTAGCTTGGTGCACAACATCCATTCCTAGCAGTTCTGCCTCACCAACCTCGAACCATCCAATCGGAGACCTACACCTTCTTCTGTATAATGCCTCAATGGGGCCCTCTGAATACTAGCATTGAAACTGTTATTATAAGAAAATTCTATAAGCAGCAAGTGATCATCCCAGCTACCCTTGAAATCTAATACACAAGCCCGTAATATATCTTCAAGCGTCTGAATGATCCGCTCTACATGACCGTTCGTTTGTGGGTGGAAAGTTGTGCTGAGATTTACCTGCGTACCCAAACCTTGCCAAAATTTCTTCCAAATGTTAGTTGTGAACTCGGCCCCTCGATCAGAGATAATAGATATTGTAGTCCCATGGAGCCTGACTATTTCTTTGATATACAACTGAGCGTACTGTTCTGCAGTATCAGTGGACTTGACTGGCAAGAAATGAGCCGACATCGTGAGCCGATCCACTATAACCGAAACCGAGTCGAACCTGCACGGAGTGCGAGGTAACCCCACCACAAAGTCCATATTGATCATTTTCCATTTCAATGTTGGTATTTCCATAAGTTGTGCCAACCCATCGGGCCTCTGATGCTCGGCCTTCACTTGCTGACAATTTGGACACCTAGCCACAAAGTTCGCCAAACCCCTCTTCATACCATTCCACCAATAAATCTCCTTGAGATCGTGATACATCTTTGTAGAACCTGGGTGTACAGAATACCTGGAATTGTGAGCCTCTGCTATAACTGTCTCCCGAAGATCATCCACATCTGGAACACATAGCCTCCCTTGGCACCGCAAAATACCGTCATCATTTCCAAGTGAAAACGCTGTAGTCTTGTGATTCAGAATTGCTTCTATCAACTGTGTCAAAACTTGATCACTAGATTGCTTTCACTTGACTACCACTACAAGCAACGACTCTGCTCCATTACGCACCACGACATTCCCTTTATCTGAGGCCGAAAGACATACCCCCATACTGGCCAACTAATAAACCTCCCGAGCCAAAAGCCTCTGACCTGCTTCCAAATGAGCCAAGCTACCCATGGATTTCCGACTAAGAGCCTCGGCTACCACATTCGCCTTTCTTGGATGGTACAAAATATTCATATCATAATCCTTGAGCAATTCTAACCACCTCCACTGCCTTAAGTTCAACTCCTTTTGTTTGAATAAATACTAAAGAATCTTGTGGTCTGTGAAAACGTCCACATGGACCCCATAAAGATAATGTCGCCAGATCCTCAATGCAAATATAACTGTCGCAAGATCCAAATCACGCGTCGGGTAATTCTTCTCGTGAATCTTGAGCTGCCTAGAAGCATATGATATTACCTTATCACATTGCGTCAATACACACCCCAAACCAACCCTTGAAGCATCACGATACACCACAAACCCTTCTGAACCTTCTGGCAAGGTCAACACTGGCGCCGAAGTTAATCTTGATTTCAATTCTTGAAACTCTTTTTGCAAGCATCAGACCACTGAAACTTAATCGCTTTCTGCGTCAGCTTAGTCAATGGGCAGGCGATGGTAGAGAATCCCACCACCAACCTCTGATAATATCCAGCCAAACCCAAGAAACTGCGAATCTCTGTCGGGGTCGTTGGTCTAGGCCAATCCTTTACCGCTGTAATCTTTTGGGGATTAACCCGAATCCCTTCCCTGGAAACAACATGGCCCAGAAAGGTGATTAATTCTAGCAAAAAATCACATTTTGAAAACTTTGCATACAACTGGTCCTGATGAAGAGTCTGCAGAACTGCTCTGAGGAGATTATCATGATCTTCCGAACTTCGCGAATAAACAAGGATATCGTCAATGAAGACAATCACAAAAGAGTCAAGAAACGGTTTGAAAACTCGATTCATAAGATCCATAAAAGCTGTTGGGGCATTGGTTAGCCCAAAAGACATTACCAAAAATTCAAAGGGCCTATATCGAGTCCTGAAGGAAGTCTTAAGAATATTCTGCTCCCTGGTCTTTAACTGGTGATATCCGGACCGCAAGTTAATCCTTGAGAAGAACTTATCACCTTGCAACTTGTCAAATAAATCATCTATCCGATGCAATGGGTATTTGTTTTTGATGGTGTCCTTGTTGAGCTGCCAATAATAAATACACATCCGAAGTGATCCGTCTTTCTTTCTGACAAAAAGAACCGGTGCGCCGCAAGGCGACACACTTGGCCGAATGAAACCCTTTTATAATAGATCCTTCAATTCTCTCTTAACTCTCTCAATTATGCTGGTGGCATTCGGTAGGGTTGAATAGATATTTGCTGCGTATATGGCAATACATCAATCCCGAAATCGATCTCTCTATCTGGTGGAATCCCAGGAAGCTCCTCCGGAAATAATTCAAGAAATTCATTTATAACAGACACAGATTCGGGAGCCGGCACCTCTGAAGTGGTATCCGCAACCCGGACCAAATGGTAGATGCACCATTTTTTGATCATCTTTGAGGCCTTAAGGTAGGAAATAAGCCTACCTCTTGGCACAACATTATTCCCCTTCCACTCAATAACTGGTTCATTAGCGAACTCGAGCCTCGTAATTCTGGTTCGGCAGTTGAGTTTAGCAAAGCACGAATAGAGGCAATCCATCCCCATAATTACATCAAAATCTACCATTTCTAACTCAATAAGATCGGTTGTGGTATCCCGACCACGCACCGTGACAACACAATTCCTATAGACTCGCACAGCTGTAGTAGAATCACCAACCGGAGTTGACACAGAGAACGGCCCGTGAAGCTGTTCGGGTTCTATCCCAAAACTTGAAGCAATAAATGGTGTAACATATGACAAAGAAGACTCAGGATCAATAAGAGCATAAACATCATGTGACTGAACAGTCAGAATACCAGTGACAACATCTAGAGAAACCTCCGCACTCTGGCGACCAGTCAAAGCATAGAACCGGTTGGGTCCCCCTTGAGCCCGTGCTCTACCCCTAGCTACACCGCGCCCTGCTGCTGCAGCAGCGGAGGGCCCCATGCCCTAAGATGTAGCGGCTGAAGAACTGGATGGCTGATCAGTGCCCCTACCCGTGCCCTGACTGGGTGCACGATAGCCTCGCTGAACATGGCCCCTCACTCCACATCTATAGCATCCGGGATATCCAAGTAACAAGGCTCAGAATAAAACCTCCCACACTTAGGGCATGGGGCCCTCCGCTGCTGCTGGAACCTCCCACCTGAACGACCCGACTCATGAAACCTCCTGCTGTCTAAACCTGGTCCAAAGCGACCTCCCTGCTGATAATTCTGCCCTAGTGGCAGCGTGTTGGCTGAGGAATGAGCATATGACTGAGATGGCCCTGATGAACCTCCCCTAAGTGTTGATCTCCCTCTTCCAAATGAATTCCTAGGGTTGCCTGTTGACCGGGCCCTACTACTACTCTCCCTCTCCATTCTTATCTTTAATTTCCGAGCCTCCGTAGCCTGGGCACATCCCACAATCTTCCCCTAGTTCATATAGGATGCAGAGCAGCTCTAGCAGCTTCATTAATAACCAAGGGACCAAGGCCCTGAACAAACTGACGAACTCTAGCCTCCATAGTAGACAGCATGTGAACAACATATTTGGACAAGCGCACGAACTCCATATGATACTCCCACACACTCAGGTTGCCCTGCTTTAGGGCCTCAAACTCTATAGCACCGGCTGTCATAATCTCGACATGCAAGAAATGATCCATGAAAGAACCTACAAACTCATCCCACCTTGCCGGAGGGCTCCCCTCCCCACGGGAACCCTCCCACATTTCAAACCACGAATACGCCGCTCCCCTCGAACGATAGGAAGATAACTCAACCCCCTCTGTCTCTGTAGCCTTCATAACCCGAAGAGTCTTGTATATCTCATCAATGAACTCCTGAGGATCATCCTCAGGGTCGGTGCTTGTGAACTCTGGAGGGGCTAACCGCAGAAATTTGTTGACCCTGGAACCTGAAGAATCCCTTTGCTCACTAGAGGACGCATGGGCAGCACTAGATTTTTGGGCCTGGGAGGCCACTAGCTGAGTCAACATCTGGATAGCTCCCTTGAGGTCCCCATCAGAAATACCGGGACAGGAAGCTGGAGCTAGAGGAGGGTCAGGAATATCAGCGTGAGGGGTTTTAGCACCCTACACTGGAGTAGGAATAGGAATAGTCTGGCCTGGAGTGGAGGAGTCAGGTTGATATTTGGCCGAGGAATCATTCGCACCTGCACCATCAACTGGAGAGTCTATGACCACTAATGGGGTGTCATTGGCCTCTAGGCTGAGTCGAGCTCTCTTCTTGGGTGCCATTTACTGAAAATTGGAACAATGCATGAGTTAGAGGTAGACAACCTCACCTTTCACCACATCGCACGATATAGAATAACAATAAAAGGGTACTTTCCTAAAATGTCCATGCAGCCCCCTAATTATAGATGTGGTCGACAACACACCAATAAGAAGGGCTCTACTAGACACTACTCCGAGACATCCTAGGACACTTTTAAAACCTGAGGCTCTGATACCAAGTTTGTCACAATCCAAAACCGAGGGACGAGATCGGTGCCTAACTGGATGAACCTGGTCAAGCGGACCTAGATCGCCTTTCCTACCCAACATATTTTCCCATGATCATAATGTACAATATTCCATAGGATGTAGAAAATTAAAAATTTAGCATGGGTTTACAACTTAATTTCATTTCTTCTTTAACATTTTAGCGGTTGATAATCCCAAAAACATAGAAGTTACTACAACATTTCCAATGCGACCCACGATCACGAGTGAATACAACTGCCGCCCAAAATATACATGTATACAACCCACCTCGTGTCTACAGAGCCTCTAAGAGTACTAGGAGTTTACATAAACTTGCGGCTAATAAGGCCCCGGCTATACCTTTTACAACACAAGCAAAAGAAAATGACATAGTGTATACACGACCTCGAGAGGAAATGGGGCTCACCAGAACTGCTGAGGAGATGAAAGGAAGGCACCACTATCGGCGCACCGAGCTACCTGCTATAGAACCACCTACATCCATATGAAAGATGTAGCTCCCCTGGAAGACGTTAGTACCATGGAATAGTACTAGTATGTATGAACAAGATTTACTCCAAGTAAAACCAAACAATACACAAATAGGAGACATCCAAAGAAACCAAACAAATACTGCACAAAGATACAGAAAACACAAACGAGAGTTCCACAGTTTCTTATTTCAATCGTTCTCCTGTTGCGGCACGCAATCCGATCCCACCTTTATTTCTTGTGTTGCAGCGTGAAACCCGACCCCACCTTATAATCACACTACCTCATTATTTCTTTTATTGTGGCGTGCAACCCGATCCCACCGTACAATTTTGTTGCGGCGTGCAACCCGATCCAATCGTACAATTATGTTGCGGCGTGCAACCTGATCCCACCATACTATTCTGTTGCAACGTGCAAGCCGACCCCACCTTACAATCATATTATTCTGGTGCGGCGTGCTACCCGATCCCACCTTACAACCACATTTGACAGCAACCTCAACCAATCAATTCAATCACAAGGATTTCCGTCATCAAGAATATATATTCGTAACAACCAGATAACCATGTGAAATCAAGGCCATAGTAATATATACCAAATAGTGAGTTATATACGGCATACCATCAACATATAGTTCAATTGGATAAATCCACATTTCCTTTCCATTATTTGCTACACAGCATTTAGCACTTAGATACATTCAAGAATTTGATTCTTTATCATTTCTTTCATTTTGCAGCACATCCTCTCATACCGGTGTATTCAACATTTAACGAGCTTTGCACATGATAGAATATGCACAAAGAATCACATTTCCATAATCTCATATAGCATGGTAGGATGGTAATCAACAGGACAATCAGAGAACATAATCTTACGCCTCAACACCTTAGAACAATCGATTCACATATACATAAGCCAGAAACTCATACTAAATGCTCGGACACCAACAAGGTGACTTAGATTTAGAAATCATGAACTCATTTGGGAATTTTACCAAACACTATGTGATCCCTTTGATTAATTAATCCCTTTTTTAGTGGAAGGTTACTCTAGCTTACACCCCTTTGCTAGATTATGACAAATCATGAACATGCATGCATGTATTAGCTTTCATCTTCAAGAACAAATTCATATGTGTTCAATTTTTAACCAAAACCTGAGAATTTGGGGAAATGTGGTGAAGACTTACCTCTTATGGTGAAGAAAATGAACATTAGTCGATAATTTTCGGGCCTGAGTAGAGATGATGGACCAATTTAATGAAGAATAAGACTTTCTCTCACTAAACTCACTCTCCCTTCTCTCTATTTTGTTCAGATACCCATTAAAATGAAAGGGGGTAAGTGTTTTATTAAGATGGCGTCAGGTATAAAAATTAGAAACTAAAAGCCCCGAAGAAGGAAATGCGATCAGGAATGTGATCGCATTCCTGCTATGCAGTCCGCATTCTTGTCGCATAAATAGCCCTCAAATGGGAAAAAATGGAAACCGGACTGCCTAGGTATGCGACCACAATGCGGTCTGCATACCTGTTATGCGATCGCATAGTGCATCGCATAACCTCCTCCGCAATAAATGGAGGTGCGAGGATGTGACAACTATGAGGCCCGCATTCGTCAAATGCGATCGCGTTCTAGGCCGCATAGTTGTCCTCAAAATGGACAGTAAATTGTCCAAGTATGCGATCACTATGCGGTCCGTATACCTGATCTCCGATCGCATAGTGGACAACAGACCTGCGCAAATCTAGAAAATTATATATTTTAAGTCTCAGGTTAATTTTTTCTTCAAAAGGGTCCGTTTTAAGAATTTCTACAGATATAACCACATGGGGACCCATTCGGGCATTGTTTTTAGACTGGAAATTTTACGGGTCTTTACAAAAATTTTCCGAAAAAGACATGAGCTGCGCATGCAAATTTAGGAACACTAAAGAGTGCGCAAGGCCATAGTAATCTTTTATGTGAAAATCTAACTCCGGGCGGCTTGAATCTAGCAAAAATAACTTAATACCATAAATAAAAGCAATAAGAAGCAATATCAGATAATAAAAATTCAATCTTTAAAGAAAATCAAAAAGTCAACCCTGGACACTCACATTAGAACCCGATCAAACATACAAAATCCGAACACACATTTCGATACGAGTCGAACCATAATAATAATTATCCAATTCTGACCTTAAATCAACCTTCAAACCTCCATTTTTTTATTTTTGAATGGTTTCTAGAAGATCCCCAATTTCTCCACTTTATGTTACGAATTAAATGCTCAAAATAGTGATGGAATCAATAAATATTAACAAATTCGAGTAAAAAATACTTACCCCAATAAAATCTTGCATATCCCCTCCAAAATCACCCAAAAACCGAGCTCTACAACTTAAATTATGAAATAATAAATCTAACCCTTGAAATTAGATTTTAAACTAACTATGTTTTCCCTTTTGTAGATAACTCTCACTCTTTCTTGATAATTTCTATGTATCTTCATCTAGTGACATCACTAATGTTTAACCTGCTGAGGATACATCAAAGGCCAAAAGAAACTCTCAAAAATCTATCAACATGAGTCCTGCAGCACAAAAAAAGAAACAGAAAACCTTGTTTTTATCCCTCCCCCTCTCTCTCACAATTATGCTACATAACTCCCATAACTCACCACTAAATGCAACACCACATCGTGAAATACCCATCCCCAAACACTCAACCCCCCTCCATATCTGTAGCTGCCACAAGAATAGCTCAGCTGCACACTATGGAATAGCTGGAATACTCATATTACCCCCTCCTCTCCCACACTTCCAAAAGTGATTCTAGTTCCCACAAGAACCTGGGAGTAGAATACCCCTCTAGTTCAAGTCACGATCCAACCAATTTTTTTCTTCCACCACCATCACTCCTGCTGAACCACAGTAAAAACCAGACAATCTACTTCAATGGCCACAAGAACCTTCTAGGAATTGTCCAGGAAGGATTAGAGGTGCCTCAAACCTCTAGGAACCCACAATCAACATCAACCTCAATTCACACCAAACCTCTGAACCCAGATACCACAAGAACCTAGGAACAGAACATCTAGTCTGAATCAAGGAGCCTAGCTCCCCCCCCCCCCCCCCCCCCCCATCTTTTTTTCTAACAAGATTGTTCAATTTTGCAGGTACAGTGAAAAGGTTTGGTTAATTGATACAACTTCAGTGTGTGGTATTAGAATATATGATGCTCACTCTATTGAAATTTCATCAATTCACCTTTGCCCTCTCGACCTCACTCAAATACACACATCAGTCAGTCATTTCATGAATATATGGTGATACAGGGTATACAATCAAGATGTTCATTAGACATATCTATCAACAGTCCTCCTGGTGTTCCCTGTTGCTCACACAGGTGACATCCCACAACCAGCTGACCACCTACTGCTCAGCTCCAATGCAACAAACACACCTAAAACAACATGCCATCCATGCAGGCTATCAACAGTTACCTTGTAGGGGACCAGACCTACTTACCCTGCCTTGCTCACACACTTTCCCATTGCAAAATAAGCCAACTAATATTCCTGGAAAATGCTTCAACATTCCCAGCAACCAGAAGCCACCAATTCTTCTTGCAGACCTTAAGTTCAGTTTGACCGCTAAGCAAGTCAGTGCTCACTCTTTTCTTTCAGAATCAGGCAGAAACAACTCTACATCCTAATTGCAGGGGTCTCTCAGATAGCTATATTCAGTTTGGTTTTCCTTGACCTCAATGTCAAAGCTAGACTAGAGATAGCCCCCCTCCGTTTCTCAGATTTTTTGCCATGTCTCTAAGGGAATTTCTACACTTTCTCGAGTTGTAGAATTTGTTGTATACGGAAGATTCTTTTCCAAACATCTTGTCCAGTAAATTTAGGATCTTTTGTGCAATTTTGTATAGTTGACCTAGGCTTACTTCACTTTGATTTTATAAATCTGATTGTCTATCGTTGTTTGATAAACAATTGGCTCATCACTATAGGTCTAACCCATCATAGCTTTCAGGGTATCTTTGGTTATCATTTTTGGATAATCAAGTTCTCTGTCACCTGATTCTTGGAGGTCAGGTTTATGCCCCCCTCCATTGTTGTACTTTTTTTTTTTTATTTTATATGTGGAAAACAACCCTAGACACAATTCCTAATGGACTTTTTAAAAGGAATTGTTGCCCTGGAGTTCCTTGTTACACACCATGTGTTCGTTTGTGAAAATACGTCATAAGTAAATTGATGAAATCTCGGAAATGAGATGTTACATCCCACATTTTTCGTACAATAAAGTTTCGTCATAAGTTAATCGACGTATGTTCGGGATGAGATTATTTTGAGATTTTAAGTATTATGCTATTTCAAGCAAGTGATAAGTAAATCCGTGAAAGTGAGAGGGTAAGCAAATCGAAAAAGATGAGTTTTGTCAATGTTTGAGAATTTTGAATAAAATACGGTCCAAGCTATAATACCTGATATTTATGGACTAATGCCATACAAGGTAACACATGACCATGATAGTGACGGGTATAAGGTATGTTAAGAATGAGTAGTATTTTAAGTAATTTGAGATAATTCTTAGTAGTGTGGGTAATTAATTAATTATTGGATAGTGTGAGATTATTAAATTATTCAAGAGATTAGTGGTTAGTTAATTATAATATTTCGATAAGATTAATTAAGCCAATGTGGCAGTAATTGGGACAAGGATCAACACCCAAATTATGACCCTTATATTACATGGCAAGGTGGCCCTTTTTAAGAGACTTTACTGGCCAAATAATCATGCTATGTGGGGCCCACACATAAAGGCTTAAAAAACTTTCTAAACTCACTTTGTATCTATAAGAGGTGATGAAGGATGCTTCAGCAAGTTCATATAAAAACTTATGTAATAGTAACGTGAGTTATCCTACAATTCATACAAGATTATGTCTTAAGCAACGTGAGGTTTTGCGATTCCAAGGGAGTACAATGCAACTCTTTCAAAGAATATCATACGGATTTTTTCCTACTCCATGTATGTTAAGGCTAAGCCCTTCTTTCATTTTGGCATGACTTCATAATTACACGAGTTTGATAAAAAAGCATAAAGAGATGTTCATACTCCTGAATTTACATACATTATCCTAGTCTCATAACTTACAGTATTCTCCCTTATCGGGACTTTAAGTTCAATTGAGTATTATTTTCTTCCAGTAAAGAGAGTAGAGAATCTATATATAAAATATTACAGTATTTTCATTACCATTGAGCTATAATCGATGGGCAGGCCCTTATTGGGCAACTTATGATCAGATGGTAAGTTATATACCGAGCCTACTATGGCCGAGCGCCTGTGAGCGAGCCCAGTTGGCCGAGATACAAAGCCACTTATGGCCGAGCGCCTATGAGCGAGCCTACTACGACAGAGCTGTTATATATATATATATATATATATATATATATATATATATATATATATATATATATATAGAGCCTTATAAGGACAGACAACTGTTTTACTTACTATATTGAGAGAGTTTAGTCAGTATCAGCAGGTGAGCATATCTTCAGATTATATTTTACTTCCACATACATTCAGTTATTATATTATCAGTTGACTTTCAGCTTTCAGTATATTGCATTACATACTCGGTACGTTATTTGATACTGATGTCCCTTTTCTGGGGCCGCTGCATTTCATGCGTGACGGTTCAGACAGACAGACGGGTAGACCTCCTCATTAGGTGTTTCCCGAGTTCAGCTTGATCAGTAAGCTTCATGACCTTTGGAGTTTCTGGGTCTAGAGCTTTATGTACATCTTATGTATATATGTACATATTTTAAGAGTAGGTTGGGGAGCTGTTCCGATCAGTATATCCATCAGTAGAGGCTTGTAGACATATCATGTCAGTTAGTGTAGTATGTTGGGCTTGTAGGCCTTTTATGTATACTTTGTTGGTTTGCCAGCTATAGTAGTTATGAAGGCCTTTTCGGCCGAATTTTATATTCATGTTTAGTCAGCTTTCACAATTGTCTTGCAATATGGCCCATGGACAATGTATGAAATTATATGTTCAGATTCCCTTAGTCGCCAGTTGGTATGCAAGGATAGGTGAGGCACCGGGTATCGGTCTCGCTCCCAGGTTCGGGGCGTGACAAAAGTGGTATTAGAGTAGTTCTGCCGTAGAGAGTCTATAAGACGTGTCTAGTAGAGTCTTGTTTATAGGTGTGTCGTGCACCACACTTATAAGCAGGAGGCTATAAGGAATTTAGGAATGTCACTCTTTCTTCTAACTCTAGATCGTGTGGTAGAGCTCAGTTGTATGAACTCAATTTCCTAAACTCTATCTTCTTCATAATACGATGATGCCTACATCTAATAAGATAGTTTGTAAGAGATAGCATGTTGCTATAGAAGAGTTGAGTCAGAGGAACTCGATTTTCAGTAGATCATGTGTGTACTAAGACATGTAAGCCTCTTGAAAAGGAGCCTTAAGGCAAGAATATTTATCCACCCCTATGGTGAAAGGCAATGAGTGATTTAGAAGCTAGATACTAGTTTCAAAGAGTTAAAGAAGCAAGGTGAAGAAGGATACGAGGCACCCAGTTAATGAAGATTATCAGTATTTGCAACTCAGGCAGAGAAATATAAGCATTTTGAGTTACCTTCAACGGTAGCAGAGATCGGCAACACCCATCTTAGTTATGCCCTATGGGAGTTAATAAATATGGTTTAGAAGAAGGACGGGATATCAGGATCTTGTTGGGGTTAGAGTAACCCAAGATGATGGATGGATTGTTTACGTTAGTTGACATTTCTGAGGGATATTACAAATGTACTAATGGATCTCCTTGTGAGACACCCAGATGGTGCACTCTAGAATAGTACAACTAGATATGAATACTGAACTTTTCAAAGACATGCACTGGAATCCTGGAAGGAATAAATATTACCATAGTATGGCTCCTGTCCCTAGTATAACGAGAATGCTATGCCACCCGAAGATCCAATAAATGAAGCAAGGGGAGCTAAAAGCAAAAGAATGTTTTGTTGAAATTTTCAAAACAAAGTTATGGGCAGAAATATTAGCAGGGAAATAAGAAGAGCGATAATGAAGCATTATGGGTAAGATCCGTTACATGGATGACAACGGTAGAGTATAACCATAAAGGCATATCCTCATTTCAAGAAATAAGTTTTTGACTCTAACGTGATTACCAGAAGGAAAAGTTAGACCGCATAAATATTAGAAACCGGTATGGGCTGGTGAACAAGATAAACTAAACATGAATTTGGGACTGGGTAATTTGATAATGGTTGACATCATGAGAATTTCAGATTTCATTCCGGCAATATATAATAGTATAGACAACCGAAGAAGATTCATGAGAAATTCGGAGAATGGTCATTCAGGAAGACGCTTCCCTAAACCAAGCAATTTGAGCAAAGTTAAGCTTAAGGGACTATGTGTGCAAGTTATACTAGGTGTCACCCTCATGAGTAAGGAATTCCGTTATCCTTGGTACAGAAGGATTACCGAAAAGGGATTAAGGTTCATCAATGATGTGAAAAGACGCCAAAGATGAAGAGGTAAAATATCTATATGTAGATTGTCATAGAACTAAATCTTAGTACTCCCCTAAAGGGGGGATATGAAGTGATACGACATTAAATCAGAATTATGTGTTTCTACTAAATATGGAATGGTAAAGGAACAATGCAATAGAAATGAGAAAGGGATGAGATTGCACTTATTCAAGGCCTACAGATATGCTACGATTCCATAACATTATGCAGACACGACGTCAAGGAGAGAAAGTAAGCGTTCCGGCCCGGGATATTTTTGAAAAGTAAAGAGCCAATGTGAGCGGTATGTTAAGGCAAAAGAAATAACCCAAGAATTATTATGCGGAATACTGATATGAGAATGGGTCAACGAGTAGTCAGTAGTTGGTTCAGGAAAAGCCTAGTTATGGCTATACAAAAGGATACAGACAAATCAATAGATCGTGCAAGATAAACATAGTGAACCCCAACATGAGGCATTCGGTCTCGCAGATATGACATCGTAACCTTGAGAAATATTAAGATAGAAGTTGTGGTAGTAAAGGTGACGTCTGAGGGTTACAGATATAAAAGAAAGTCCCACTGGGAAAATAATCAAAATATCAACTCACAAGCAACCCTTACGAGCACAAGGGCATGAAGGTAAGTAAGTAAGGATAATTACATGTAAGAAAGAAGAAAAATTCCTCCGGATAAATGATGTAATAAGCTCGCAGCGTTACAAGAACTAGAGGGTCCTCCCTAAGTACTACAATGAAAGACTAACTGAGGAAATAAGGGAAGAAGGCTTCAACCTAAGCACAGTGACCTAAAAAGGAAACGGTCTTATAAAAACACTCTCACAACAACATTGTACGCACTCCATAAGAAAGTGGCACCTACGTGGCTAATGAACGGGAAGTAAAAGTCAAAAATAATATTCAAGATCATATGAGTTGCGCGACTAAAGGAAATAGGAAACTAAAGAGTAACATCAACTAAGTAAATCAGGAGTTTGGTTATTGAACCCAGAAAAATTATGGACATATTGATTGAGAACATTGAAGGATCACTCTTAATGTCAGAGGTACAAGAGAGAAAGTATAACCATATTCTATAACGGCCCTACGATAAAGCCAGTTAGAAGAAGTACCGGCCTCATAAGAAGTCCGTATGAAACTCCCACCGGATTGTATATGCACCAGAGGTACAAGTATTATAATAGAGCTTCAAGTTGTGGATGTGAATTATACCTATGTGGAAGAGAGGCCATGAACGAGATAGAAGCTGCGAGGCGAGACTTTATGTTAAGTAAGGTAAAGGTGAACAATGTATAAAATACTCAAATACAGAGGGTTGTGAATAATCCATACTTCGGATAGAAGGCTAGAAGCATGGGGATTCAGTATCTAGGAATGATAGCAGCGTCATCAGTAGCATATCTTCAAGCCTATGGTTTCTAGGTACCGAAAGATCCAGCCAAGAGATTAAAGAAGAGTTACAGACGATGTAATATCTCGCTTGATGTTTCAGAATAACACAAGGAAATCTATGGTGCAAGCAAGTTGAAGGAAGGTTGTAAGTAGTATAAATAGATATGTATAGCTAGAAAGCTAAAGTATAGTAAAGCGATAAGGTCCTATGACAGGAGTAAGGATAAGAAATGGTGAGTTAAGAGGAGACAAGAAATGTATAATTCCTCAGGATTAAGCCCATGAAAACAAGAGAGATAATGGTTTCTCTAAGTTATAGGAAACTCAATATAACCTAAATGAACTCAAAAGAGTCTAAGACTAGTAGCATTTAGAAGAGATGGAATGCAACCCTGGTAGTACAATGAGGGTATAATTGTGATAGATAAAGGATGACGTTTGGGCCTTCGATTGAGTATCGATTTCATGAATCATAGAGGATTAAAATACTAGTAAGGTAAATCACATTAGGATACTATGAGATACCGTTATGGAAGCATGGTATTGCCCCTAGGTGGATCAGTCTAATCACTTCAGATGTTCCCCAATGATATGTAAGCCCCAGTAACAATATATTACGTAAGAAGTTTCAAGTTCTTAATGGAAGATCGTAGATCAACATTTAGGTAAATCGACAATGGATGGATAAAAGATACAAAGTACCAGATAAGATTAGGCCATCAGTCTTAAGATGAACAGTACTCAAGAAGCATTAAAATACTTAGATTTATGCATATAGGACAAGCAATAAGAATAACATGGTGTTTGGTCGCAGACCTCAGTAACAATAAATCGAATTAAGAGTTATGGTATAGTATAGCCTACATAGATTTAGTAAAGCTAATGACTCCTAGAGGGGCAGCTTGAAATAATTTTATATATATATTCACAAAGTGAGGACTAAAGATTGGCTAAGAGCTGGAGGAAAGAGGAGATAAGCATCGCATAGGCGCACATACAAGGTTAGAGTCGTACAGGTTGCATGATAGAAGGTAGCAACAGTTGCGAGATTGGAATGATTCCGACTACAAGTCGTGGTGTGAGAAAGAGTCCTAAAGGGGGGAATTCCTTGGCCTTTGGATTTATTCACAGAACAG